>AYEL01072010.1:0-36240 GCA_000484575.1 Olivierus martensii
TAAATAATATAAATAAGGTAAAAATATTTTAAAGTAATCAATAATAAATTGTAATATATTTTTCCCAAAAGAAAACATCTTGATACAATTATCAGATTATTGAAAGAGCAATAGGAAGTCAAAAAAGAGAGAGCAAAATTAAAAGGTTTCATTTGGTTATTAGAAAGATGATCCCGTTAGAAAAAAATTTTGTAATGTTTTTGAGCTAATATTTGATATAAATGAGAAGATATAATTTGGTGGATAATGATAAATTTTTTAATGTTTAATTAATAAAATATTGATGTATTCTATTAAAACATATTAGCCTATATTCAACAATATTATTTCTTTTTCAAAACAGTTTTGACAAAATCAAAAAATACTAAAAATCAATTGATAATCAAATATAAATACACTACAAAAGTAATGTCATTTCTGTTTTAGTGAATTTCAAATATAGCATATCAAATGTCTGAGCCCAGAGGCTCATTATAATTTATTTTTATTATCTTGAATAAAACAGTTTGTTAAAGACTGTTTCTTTTATTTGCTGTCCAAAAAATTTAGTTTTAGATTACTACTGTTATTATATACTGATTGAATTTATATTTGGATAAAACCAAATTTTCTGTACCAAATGATTGTGAAATAACACATGTGTACAGTATATAGAGTTCTTAATATAAGTTTAATATTATTAATTTATTAAAACAATTATTTAAAATAATTAATTCAACAAAATTAAAACTATTTTTATATCTTTTAAATCAGTTACTTTAAAATAAAAACTTTCAAACATCATCTAAATCAATATGATAAATTGAATGCAAATTATAGGGATTACTAGACTATTTAAAATATTACTGATGATATAATAAAATGATGATAATTTGATTTATTAAAAATTCATTAACTGAAATCATTCAGTACAATACTTTATTCAATCAGAAAGTTATTTACTAGTTCTTTTACAAATTTATATGAAATTTATGTTATAATAGTAAATTTATTCATTATTGCAACTTTATTGACTAATATAATGTTGTTTGAAGTTTATTTACTGAAATATTTCACCTCTGAAAATGATAATATATTGATTTTTATTAATATACATTTTCAACATTAAATAATAAGGGCATTAACAAGTATTTTCTAATTTATATCTTATAATTTATGATTTATTTTGGAAAGATTAAATAAATGTACTTAAAATATTTATTCAATTCTATATCCCTCTAAAAATTATATAATGAAATATTATTTTATCTGAAGTCAGAATATATCTTACATTGTTTTTAATTACATATTTTAATTCTTTTAACTGTAGATATATCTGTAACTCAGAGTCATATGACACTATGTTCAGTTTAAAAAAATTGGACACAGTGTCATGTGTCTCTGAGGTAGATATAATTTCTAAGTACTCTTAATTGGTTATTATAAAAGAATTCACATCGTATGAGACATAGTATAATTTAGATGTCAAGGCCATTGAATATTGCCATCAGAATGTGTTTAAAAACTTACAAAAAAAGCATTATAGATTATTTTCTTTTTGAATATTAAAAATTTCCAAAGATCTAAAATATCTTGTAATATTTCAGTTTTCATTTAATTTTTATTTAAAATATTTTCATGATTCTAAAAAACCAAAGAAGATTTATAAATTATGTACATTTTATAAATTTAAAAATAAACTTTCAATTTGTTAAATTGAAAGTTTGTTTTTAAACATTATGAAAATAGTAAACTGAATAAATAATTAGGTTCTTAACAATAATTAAACAAAATCTCAACTATCTTATTGGATCTTAAAAGGAAATTACAGGTGCAGAAGCATCTAATTTTTTTTAAGATTGATAAGCTAGTCAAGATTTTGTTTTATAGAAAGAGGTAAAATTTAGATTATTCAAAATTAAATTATTGACTAGATCATAAAATAAATTGTAATAATAAATTTTAACGTGAATTGTATTTTTACATTTTCTTAAATTATAAATTGATATGAACATTTTATATAAATGGTTGTATATGATGATTTTAATTATAGATTAATTTATAATTGAATTGCAATAAAATTCAGTTATTTTTAATACAATTATTATTACAAAGTAATGATGCAATAAATGATGACATCATATATTAGGCCCTTTAAATACAATGAGTACATATCTACAAGCAAGTTAATATTCCAAACAATGATTATTGATTAAACAGTAATAAATTGTAAATAATATAATTATCAGAAGTAAATCCCATTATATATTTGGATTGATGATGATTGTTATCTGATCAGTCATCTTTACAACTATTTATTCTTATTGATCATTTGATGGTTTTTTTGAAAGTTATTATTGTTATTTTTAATTTCATAATAACCAATAGTATTGCTTCTAATTGCCTTATTCATATGAAAATAAGTGAATAAGTGAGATTATAAATTTATAAATTATTGGATATCAAGTTATACATAAATATGTAATTATAAACAGTACACAAAGTAAAAAGAAGGAAATTATATTCTGAGCAGGGAAATATATTGAATTAACAAATCAGATTGTTTTAAATTTTTTCAATGGATATACTTTATTAGCAAATAGTTTATTAAAGAAATATACCAAATATATTTAGGTTATATTTTTAGTTTTCTTAGGCAATAAAAGCACTATAAAGCAGTGGAGAATAAATTCACAACAATTTATTTAGTTAAGAACAAACATTTTCGGCCTTGATTACAGCCATCCTCAGGTTCCTATGCTTAGGTGCGTACAGAGTTCAAGAACATGAGAGATTTTTCTAAATTCTAAAAGTTTAAAATTACCAGTAAATAAATTTATTAAATAGAATATTCGAACATAATATTAATAAACATAAAACTAAACAACCACAACATAAGTTGCTATGGTTACGTGGTTATTGCGTATTATATAATATTGTAAATATAAAATCTTCCTTAATGGAAATAAATTAAACATTGAAACTTGGGCTAAAACGTTCTTAAATACACACAAAACAGGTTCAATCTCTTGTACATTCAAGAGTTGGGAACTTGATGGTCACATTGTCCACTGATTAAAATTTTTGCACTGCGTTCCCCCCCTTTGGTATTCCTGTTACCTTCTCATTTATTAGGACTTCTTGTTTCTGTCTCTCTGTCAATTCTAATACTTCTGCCATGTATCCGTGTTGTTTCCTCTCAATCTGTCTTATTACCTTGGCTTCGTTCCAAAAAATCTCAGTGTCGTTTTCGTATGCTTCTAGTGCTAGAGCGGTACTTAACTTACCTTTTTTAATATCTCGTTTGTGTTCCGTTATTCTTTGTCTTAAAGTCCTGGAGGTTATCCCTATGTATATTTGAACTCTGGTCATTACTCTTGTTGTTCATAGATATCTTATATACACCTGCTTTCTCTTGACCTTCTAATTGATCCTTTTCGTTCCTTAATTCGTTGAACAGTGTTGGTGGTCTGCTGCTGGCTGGTTTCTTTTTCTGCTTTCTCATTAATCTTTTTATAAACCTATAGTTTCTTAAATTGCTAGGTATTGGTACAAAACGTTCAGGGTCATTTATAGCCTGCATCGTGTTTGTTGCATTCAGATTCTCAGTATCATTTTTAATTAAGCTTCTTCTCACTGATTCCAGTATGCTTATGATGAAGGGCCTCTCGTATCCATGTTCTACACCCATCTTAGTAATATACTGTATCTCCTTGTTAAAGTCTTCCTCTTTTGTGCTATATAGAATGGCTCTTCTGAAAAAGAACCTGAAGGCAACATTCTTAAACATCATGGGGTGTCTTGACCAATTGGGGATGATCACTGGCTCGTATGATGGTTTCCTGTATACTGATGTTATTAAGCTTTTATTTTCTGCCACAATTTTCATATCCAGATAGCTAATCTCTCTACATTTCTTCTGTTCTAGTTTTAATACAAGGCCATAGGCTTTATCACTGAATTCTTCTGCTAATTTGTCTATCTGTTCTGTGTTCGCCCATATTGTTAACACGTCATCTACATATCTTACATAGAATCTGAGAGCAGGCTTGAATCTGTTTACTTTTTAGGCCTCTATGGTTCTTAATGCTATCTCTGCCATACTCCCACTATTGGGCTTCCAATGGGAACTCCCCTTGTCTGTTTGTAGAATTTTCCTTTAAACATAAAATACGAGTTGTAGCATACTGTGTGTGCTACATCTCTTAGCACTGGTGCACACAGATGGGAGTCGTGTAAATTCTTAAGCAGAAACCTGTAGAAAAGTAAATTCTTAAGCAGAAACCAGTAGAAAAGTAAACAGGTAGGTTCTAGGAACATGGACTGATACAGGTTTTCAAAATCGTATTTGATGAAGATGTCCTCTTCTCCAAACCCCAAATCGGTAATTCTTTTTAAGACTTTAGTCGTGGCATTACATGTTAGTTCTGTGTCCCTTAGTATGTTCATGCACCATTTTGCTAAGGTTTTTTCTAGGTGGTATGACGGTGCTCTCCTTTTTTCTACTATGGGCCTTATCGCTATAAGATCTTTATGCGTCTTAACGTATCCAAATAATCTCGGGCATACTGGTGCTGCAACCTTATTTTGCTTCCATACTTGCGGGAATCTCTTATTGTTTAAGATTTTATCCACTTTCATTGCGACTTTTAGTGTCGGATCATCGGGTAAAGGTTTTGGGTTAGTCTTAATGATGTATTCCTCTAGGAATTTGTCGTACTCTTCTCTATACATCAACACTATCTTTTTAGTTTTATCTTCTCTTGTTAACACTATGTTGTTAGCGGATAGCCATTCGTTAGTTCTATTTATTAGCTGCCTTTCTTCTCTATTTAAACTTCTGTTTCTTCTCTTATCTGCCATTTTTTCATTCACGTATGCCCACCTTATCCTCTCTCGTTTAACAAACATTGTCTTTAAACAGATTATGTTTGTTAACTGATCACCCACTGTATATTATATACCAGAGTTTCTCAAGCTTTTGTGTGACACAACACATTTGTTTGTAATGGCATTCACCTATTGCAACCCAAATATATTTATAATCTATAATTTTTGAAAACTTTTGCGTTTTCAATTTTTTACAATCTATTAAAAATTTAACACAATCCAATATTGGGTTATGATTGATAGATCAAGAAATGCTTTTATGTATTTCAGAAGTTTGAAAGTCACAATCAAACATGATCACATGAATCAATTAATAATTTCAAATTTCAAGAAATTCTCTTTACTAAATCGCATTTTCAATTCAATTCTATTCACTAATGAGAAAAATTAGGGAAAACAACTATATAGCATACACACAGAAAGAAGAATTCTTATTATGAAGTTAATATTTTTTATCGGGTATTTCTTGATTTTTTCTGTAATTTTCTTTACATAAAAATAAACTTTAAAATTTATAATTTATTATTATTTATATCACAATTTTTTGTGTCTCCGTTTATTTTTTTTTTAATCAAAATATTTACTTTTGAATTTTCAAAATTTTAGATATTATATATCTGTAGTCTGGTCATAAAAATAAACACGATATCCCCTATTTAAATTTCTTTATCAGAACAACTTTAGATTTATGCTAATACAATATAGATTTCCCCACTTTATGAAAGTTGATCATTCTTACGAAGTTGCAAACATTTCTTAAGTGAGATGGTATAAAAACAAAGAGGCAAATACTGTTAGTTTATATGGAAAAAATTTTTGATTGTTTCCAGAACCAAAAAGTCAGCCAAATCATGTATCAGACTGATTTTTTGGTTTTCTGGTAAAGCAGTCATTTTGTAATACCGTATTTATTCAAATCTAAGCCACACTTTTTCCCAATGTTAATGCTTCTGAAAAGTGGGTGCAGCTTAGAATCGAAGGTCAAAAATTCATCGGATGGAAGAAATTGAATTTCCACCCCTTTGAAATGAAAAATGTAATCGTCCATTCTGGCCACCTGCATCGATGACTCATCACATTCCGCAGTTTTATCTTCAGTATTCAGTCTAGCCTGAACTTCATTGTCTAAATGTATTTAGGAACTTTTTTGTATATGCTTTTTTTTTAATCCCCAAATACTGTATCAAAGATATCGGCAATGGCATCCAGACGAGTTCACTATGACGAAAGTATAAAAAGGAAGGCGATTTTATATGCAGAAGAAAATGAAAACAGAGCAGCAGCCAGAAAATTTGATATGGATGAAACAAATATACGTCGATGGTGTAAACAACGTGATATGATATTTGCTTGTAAATCTTCAACAAAGTCTTTCACTGGACCAAAAAAGAGGAAGATATCCTGAAGTAGATGATAGTGTCTCTCAATTAGTACGTGACGCTCGATCTAAAGCATTGCCAGTTACAATACAAATGCTGCAATGCGAGGTAAAAGAAGCCATTCATAAATTTAGAATCAAGAATTTTAAAGCATCAAGAGGCTGGTGTGAAAAATTTATGAGAAGGGAAGGATTTTCTTTGAGACGGAGAACTTCAATCTGCCAAAAACTTCCTGCAGATTTTGAAGATAAACTCATGCAATTTTAACGCCACATCATCGGTTTACGGACAAGATATCCGTATGAATTCAAGAAGATTGGAAACGGGGATGAAATCCCCCTGTACTTTGATATGCCACGGAATTATACTGTAAATTCAAAGGGTGAGAAAGAGGTGAAAATCTTGAGTACAGGATACGAAAAACAATGTATCACTGTAATGCTGTGCATTACAGCAGATGGCCATAAATTACCTCTGTATTTGACTCTTAACAGGGAATTAGTGCCTAAAAACGAAAATTTTCCAAAGACGTAACCGTACGTGCTCAGAAAAACGGTTGGATGACCGCTGAAATTATGGAAGATTGGGTTAAATCAATGTGGAATAATAGATCAGGAGGTCTTCGAAATCCTCAAAACATACTTGTCATGGACACGTTTAAAGGTCATTTGATGGACTCTGTAAAAAAAGAAGCTGAGACGAAACAACTGCGATTTGTGATAATCCTGGGCGGTATGACAAGCCAACTTCAGCTGCTTGACGTAAGCATTAATAAGCCATTTAAGAACTACGTAAAAAGAGAGTATGAAAACTAATTGCATTTGGTAACCACCCTTTAACTGCTTCCGAGAAAATCAAGAAGGCAAGTGCTTCGAAAATTGCACAATGGATATCTGTTGCCTGGAAAAAAGTTTCCAAAGAGACTATAATACATTTTTTTAAAAAATGTTGCATAACAAATGCATTGGATGGCATGGAAGATGACACCGTGTGTAAAAATGGCGACGCTGGCACCAGTTCCGAAGTCAGCTGTGACAATGGGAGTGACGAATCATTTTCGGAACATGATACTGACGGTTAGAGCAATTACATTTTTCACGTATATATTTAAAATTTTTTAATACTGGTAAAATAAATTAATTATTCACTTCTTATTAGTTCTCCATTTTAAAATTTTTTTAATTTCGTAAATATCGGATATCGATAAACCTTTTTACACTATTTGTTATTTTTTCACAAAAACGTGTTGAGAATTTGGGGTGCAGCTTGAATCGATGGCGGTTTAGATTCGAATAAATACAGTAGTAGTAGAAAAGGGAGGAGCCTACACAGCCAAAAAACCGCAATCAACAGTGGTCTATTGTGCACCCCCAAACATATCATCCCAGAAGAAGTCCTGTCTTTAAAACAAACGACAGTATTTTCCTCAATGGGACAGTAGCAAGATCCTCTGGAACGAAAAATACATCCCCAAAAGATCACACCTAAGCCACGAAAGGGCCACACAAAAAGATCACGCCTAAGCCAAGAAAAAGCCACACATTCACACAAGATGTAGCCTAAGCCATGAAAGGGCCACACATTCACACAAAATGTAGATCGGAAGAGCGTCGTGTCGAAACAGCCACACATTCACACAAAATGTGAAGAGGAGTTTCCTCCTCATCCTGACATCTTCTACAAAAAGGGTTATCAACAAACCCAATCAAATGAAGATGTCTTCTAAGATGACAGTGCCCAATCCTAACTTCAAGTTTATTCAGTGAAAGCAACTCGTTAGTTCCTGAGCAGAGCAACCCAAAATGAGAGCCTTCGCCTGCCTAAGACTAGAGATAGACATCCAGAAAATGAGATGCTGGGCCACCAACCAGTCCTTGACAACTGCCCAATAGCATCAAATCCAATGCCCAGGGCAAGCTCAGGTCAAGCCTACCAGCAACCTCATTGCCCCCAATCCCCTTGTGCCCCGGCACCCAAACAAGCTGCACCCTATTCTTGGTGGCCAGTTCCTCAATGAGAAGCTGACATTCCCAAACAAGTTTTGAAACAAATCAGGAACTATCAAGTGTTTTAAGAGCAGCCTGACCATCAGATAGGATATAAATATGCTTACAGGCATAACCCCTATCAAGATTGATTCTAACACAAGCAGAAATAGCAAAAATTTCTGCCTTAAAGACAGTGGCAAACAGCACAAGGGAAAAGGAATAAAGCATCCACATCCCCTCGCAGTAAACCCCCGCCCCAACACCAGTAGTGGTTTTAGAACCGTCGGTAAACCAGACCAAACCACCCTTGATACTGCACCCAAATCCCCCTCCCCAGCTCTCCAAACTGGGAAAAATTAACAGTGAAAGGCTGGAAGAAGTTAAACCTAGGAACCATGTAATCCTTAACCATCCCAAGAATGTTAGTGTAACCTGTCCCACTCAAAAGACAAATGCTCCACCTTATGGATCCAAGAAATCCTCCTTCCCAGAAGAATGAAGCCTATAATAGCTTCCTGGGCACTCTCCTCAACTAACAAATGCAAAGGAGGAATGTGCAAGAGAACCTCAAGAGCAGCAGTGGGAGCAGTATTCCTAGCCCCAGTAATGCCCAAACAGGCCAGCCTTTGAATCTTTCCAAGTTATGCCAAACAGGCCAGCCTTTGAATCTTTCCAAGTTCGGCCTGACAAGTCTGGACCCTTCATCACCAAACAATGGCAGCATAAGTAAGAATAGGTCTCACAACCATGGTATAAATCCAAAACAACAGCCCTGGCCTAAGATCCCAAGTCTTACCCAAAATACCCTTGCAAGCCCAAAGAGCCCTACAGGCTTTCCCCACAACAAACTCAACATGTGGCTACTAGATCAAACCCTTGTCAAGCATAACGCCAAGGTATTTGACCTGGGTAGAAAACTGCAACCTTTTACCGAAGAAGATCGGCTCAGTTAATCCTACCGTCTTCGAGTAAAAGGCACGATAACAGTCTTAGCCAGATTAACAGACAATCCAACCTATTACACCAATAAGAAACTATTAAGAGCTGTCTGAAAGACCTCAGAAACAGAGTCGTTTTCTATCTTAGAAGATATGGGTTCAATTCCTGGTCCCATATCTCCAGTTAATTAAGAGACATTAGGGTCCATTGAAACCATGTTTCAGTCTTCCAATTGACTTCATGGGCATTGGACAGTCTGTGATAGGCTCTAAAAGTGTCTGCCTCCAGATAAAGTACAGTCAAACCTCTTTAAGCCACCCCTCTATAAACCGCCACCCTCGTTATTTGCCTGATGAAAGCCAATAACAAATCTCCTCTATGTTAAAACATGAAATTCCCTCTATAAACCGCCACCTCACTAATCGCCAACCGCCACTCATTTCTGGAGGCAAAACCATTTCATTAGTAGACAAATCAGCTCACTAATCGCCAACCGCCACTCATTTCTGGAGGCAAAACCATTTAATTAGTAAACAAATCAGTTGTTTCAACCGCCAAAATAATCGAATGGCAAGGTCAACCAACACAAATAGAAACTCTACAGAAGATGGCAATTAAGTAATTTATCTGTTAACATTTATCAGACTGTAATCTCGCAGAAACCCTACAGAAGATGGCGATTAAGTAATTTATCTGTTAACATTTATCAGAATGTAATCTTGCACCTGTGACTATTCACATCCCTGTTTTCAAAATGAGCTATTCCAAAACTTCACCTAATACTGATGTCGGCCGGATGGCCGCGTGGCTTACCACCCCGGATCGGGTTCAAATCCAGGTCCCACACCTCTAGTTTTTCAGGAGGGTAAGGGCCCGGTCCGTTGATCATCATCATTGAACCATCCGATTGTCCTATCGTGAGTGTTGGCCAGCCCGTGGTGGGCTCTATAAGTGGCTGCCGCCAGATACAGAATATTCCTCGAGACATATGGCGGCTTAATTGTATGAGAAAGAAAAAATTTAATGATATAATAAATCTGTCGAATAACTTCAACCGGTAGTGTCATTGAATATATGCTAGTACAGTTCACTCGTACATCTTTCATAACAGCGCGTTAACCGGTAACCTATACAATATTTTATAAAACAATCAGTTATTTTAAAAGTCCCTTTGACCAGATACAATTCCCCAGTCGGTCCAACCCTAAGAAAAACCTGAAGCTTCGATTAATTTTAATTAGTGAATAATGGCGACTCAACTTCTTATTTTTGCAAAAAGACACTAATTTTTCGACTTAAGTCTGCCAATTGAGTATGAATTAAAATAATTTGTGTTATTATTATGCGGAAAAAAATTACTAACCAATAATTATTTCGGAATATTACTTAATTTCAATGAAATATTAATAATAATATTTAATTAAACGTAAATAAAAATATTTTGTAAGTTTCTTCAAGACTGTCCTTACATCAAATTTTAAACGAATCGGTTGTTAGATATTTTGAATATCACCACTGCGTGTAACTATCTCGGTATTCTATACCGCGTTTTTCAACTTTTGGGTCGCGAAGGAACTGGCAAAATACCAAATTATAAAAAATAAAATAAATAGAAAAGAATGTCTTTTATGTCAATTTCGAAAATTAATTATGTGATTCTGAATGGTATTAATTTCTTACGTTAATTTTGAAATTGGGAATGTAACTTAAGTCTATGCGCATGTTTATTCCGCCAGTCCCGGCATTCATCGGTATATTCCTCTTCCCAGTTTTTCTGTAGGCCGGATGGCCGCGTGGTAAGGCTTTGGCTTACTATCTGGAGGATCCGGGTCCCACACCTCCAGTTTTTCAGGAGGGGTCCGGGCCCGGCCGTTGAACCTCCCATCTTGGTTGGTCCCATCATGGGTGTTGGTCAGCCCGTGATGGGCTCTACAAGTGGTCGGCGCCAGATACAGTATATCTCTCGTGCGATATGTGAACCTCGTGAATTTGAAGTTCTCGGGATCAAAAAATCGGACTTCAAATTACGCGATTTTTTCAAAGGTCTTAGTTCTTAAGTGGGTAAATCCTTGTATTTTTTTAAATTTATGTCCAGTTTTGCTAGTTTTGAACAAGTGTGTAATTGTCAGTTGTCAGAACAGCAATAAGAATAACTTTGTATGTGCATTACCTTTTTTTAAGTAAGTCTGTGTTCATTTAGTGTATTAAAATTAATAATCGTACTTTGTATTTCGTTGAAGTGTAAAAATTAGTGTATGTTTTTAATTTATAGTTCATAGTTATATTTCGTTGTATGCGAGTAATTCATTGTAGTTCATTATACTGTAAGTTGATCCGAGTACATACAGTATCATGCTGATATACCTTTTTTATTTTATATTTTAAAATAAACAATTGGGTCGCAGTACGATTTCAAAAAAATATGTTGAGTTGGCGTCAAAAAGGATGAGAACCGCTGTTCTATATCATGTTACCAACACGTCAAGATAATAACAACCCTGAGATGAGTGTTGAGCGTGGTGTTTTGTGTTAAGTGTACGGTTTTCTGTTCGCATAATGTTTGTACCACGGTGACACCCTCAACACGTCTCGTTTGGAAACTAGAAAAATTTAAGAGAAAGGTCTCCAAATTCGTTTTTACCCCAAAATGTCCCATCCCCATGGCGATCTCAATCCAGGATAGCTTCTATTACTCACGGACTGCAAGAAGTTTGGTCCGGAAGGATCAAACCGTGAAGAAGCCTTCGGGGAACACATACATATATATTGGATTAACGGAGTTTGATGATTATCATCGTGATATAACTATCAATGTGACATAACGTCGACATTAGGCCATGACTTTATCCTATGTCATAGGAACTTGTTTTATAAAATCGCTCATTGTTACATCGCAATGGCGTCGTCATTGCGACATACGATTAAAGTTGATCAAAAACAGATTACACACAGCGCCATCTATTGACTAAATTGTAAAATTCTTTGGAATTTTTGTAATTGTTTAACAATGATTGTTTTAAAATCATTAAATAAGCCAGTTATTTAAATTGGACAATCGAAGAGAATCATGCCAAATTTGCTTGTTGTAGCTTCTAATATTTAGGAGATTACTCGACACAAATATATAAACAATGTGCATATACATAAACTTAACTTTTAGTAGAGGTTTCTCTGAATAAATGGAATGATAGCCTCCATTTATTCAGAGATTTGCACATCAAAGTTCAGTGATCATTCTAATCCTTAATTGATTATTTGTCTTTATTGTAGTTCATTATACTGTAAGTTGATCCGAGTACATAAAGGTATATCAGCATGATACTGTTTTATTTTATATTTTAAAATAAACAATTTGGTCGCAGTACGATTTCAAAAAAATATGTTGAGTTGGCGTCAAAAAGGATGAGAACAGCTGTTCTATATCATGTTGTTACCAACACGTCAAGATAATAATAACCCTGAGATGAGTGTTGAGCGTGGTGTTTTGTGTTAAGTGTACGATTTTCTGTTCGCATAATGTTTGTACTACGGTGACACCCTCAACACGTCTCGTTTGGAAACTAGAAAAATTTGAGAGAAAGGTCTCCTAATTCGTTTTTACCCCAAAATGTCCCATCCCCATGGCGATCTCAATCCAGGATAGCTTCAATTTTGGGAGTCGGATTTTTTTTAAAAGGTGGAGTCGGGAGTCGGATCATTTACTATCCGACTCTGCAATGCTGTCTGAAATTGCCACTGAAAATCTTGGATTTTTTTGCAGCAAACCTCCCTCAATTCCAATTTCTCCTACAGTTGCCCTTACTGCAATCAGCCCATCAGCCAGAGACTTTCAACATCATAATGATTAATAGCTGAATTTGAGCTTTCAGCATATTTGGCTGGATGCATCAAAAAAATTGGACAGCTCTACGTTAAATCAAAAGACAAAGTCAGTCATCTAACTTTCACAAAAGTATTTCCTTGCAGCCCATACAGTCTCTCTGATATACATAAATCCCATATATGTAGTGATCAACCAGAGTGTGTATCCATACTTATGTAGTGAGTTTAGTGTAGTGACTTACAAAAAAAATTTTTTATCAAAGTAGCAGCAATTGAAGTTAAGTTATGCTTCAGTTAAACTGTCATACTACATATAGGATATACTATATTCAACAGAAGCAACTTTTAGAGTACATTACAAACTAGCTAGCATACAGGGGCCAATCTGAAGATTGAAGGATGGGATTCAACAAACTCAGTCTAGATCTCTTCTGAAAAACTGAACCTGGTAGTATAAGAAAAACTGAAAAACTGAACCTGGAAGTATAAGAACTGAACCTGGTCCACCAAGATGATAAGCAACTGCTTTGCTATGTGGCCATCAACTATTTTCATTGATACATCTTTGTGACACACTAGCACTGTATAGGGCAAAGGTGCTCAACCTTTTGAAAATTTGGTACACATTGTAGATCTTATTATATTACTGATTTTAAAAACTCCTGTTCTTTAGCAATATTTTTGATACATATACAGTTCTTGTAACAGGAAATATTTTTTACTACTAAAACATTAAAAATATTTCCTGTTACAGGAGCTGTGTATGTATCAAAAAAAAGTGTCTTATAACAGATAAGTTTGAGGTTTCACCCTCTATTTCCTTTTACTTTTTTCAATAACTTTTTGGTTATCATCAAGTTACATGTAGGTGTCTTCTATATACTATAAGAATTATACAATAAAACCTCTTTAACCATGATAGAAATATTATAAGATGGTCATTTTCCTTTGTTAATTAATGTGAATATATATCCCACCAAAAACAAAAATGTGAAAAAATGGGCCAAGTTCTATTCTACCAGTTTGTTTGGCCACCAAAAGAGTAGAGATCTAAATAAGGTGCCAAGTTCCATTCCAACTCCAATGTCAAAAAATGAGATTTAAATACTGAAATAAATTCAATACTGTGTCACTTTCAGACTTTTACTTGGCAAGTTTTTGAGTTATATTAAGTTATTACCCAGCAATCATAGATATTAAAACTTGCCAAGTAAAAGCCTAAGAATGTGACACTATATTGAATTTATTTCAGTATTTAAATCTCATTTTTTGACATTGGGGTTTTGGAACTTGGCACCTTTTTTTAGATCTCTACTCTTTTGGTGGCCAAACAAACTGGTAGAATAGAACTTGGCCCATTTTTTCACATTTTTGTTTTTGGTGGGATATCAGTACTTTTTGCTAAGTTGTTATATTGAATAAACATGCTAAATAAATAATAATCTGAGCTAGAGAACTTGGCCATTTTTCACATTTATGTTTTTGGTAAGATATCAATACTTTTTGTTAAGTTATTTTATTAAACAAACAAGCTAAATAAATAATCTATGATAGCTAAATAATTCTTTGCACGATGACATTTTTTTCCTTTTAATCAATTTTATAAATTATCCGTTTCATATTAATAGTGTTTTAACATTGGTGATAAAGTATGTCTACAGCTGAAACCACAAAAATATCTCGTAATAACCGATATATTTATTATATTCATCAATATATTCATTAAAAAAAATTGCTATATAGGTGATGCCACACTGCCAGATGCGATGCACTCAATCACTTGGGGTGAAGTAAATAAGTCACAGAATAATTGAAAAGTTGGCATTTTCAGAATTTTTCCTTTATCTATATCCTAAGACTTGTGCTAAATTTAAAATTCTTACGTCTATGGGAAGTACTATATAATTTTGATGAGTGGGTCAGTGTCCAAATTTGCAATTTTCTGGGGCCTCTATCTCCTAGATACTTTGATATTAGAGCTTGAAATTTTTACAGGGTCATGAGGGAATAAAGCTTAACAACATATAAAATTTTCGTTTTACTAGGTTAATTGGAAGCAAAGTTATGGAGATGGCAAATATGGCTTAAGTTGGTTCATGTAAATATATACACGATGTGCACTGCGCAAACTTGGCCTGGCGCATTGCCGTGCATCTTGATTTGTTATAAATCAAAATCGTCAACTAGTCCCAAATTAAATAAAACAAAATCTGAACTAGCTTATAGAACCTTAAATAAAATTAAAATGCAGGAGCACTTTTGGGTTGAACTGCCGCTCTTCAGCTGCACAGAAAAAGTGAGCGTTAGCAGAGAACCGGACAGAGGACGGGACATCTGTAAAAACAAGTATAAATTGTAATTTAAACCGAGTGTCAAGAAAATGGCCAAAAACAAACAGGTTGTGTAGGTGGGATAAAATGTTGGGCAAAAAAGGGGGTGGAAATAGGGTGATACCAGATACAAAAGCTTACATTTGTACATAAAAAAAAATTAAAAATTAACTATAGCAGTGTAGTACTATAGTAAAAACCTTAAATACTATAGTTCCGTCAATTAAACAGGTATTCCAAGCAGTGGGTATAGAATCTTTATACCGAGAATTGATTAGATTTTTATCTTTGCTGAGGAAGTAAATGTTCCAAACTTCTCGTAAGTTGGACCTCAATTCATTAAAACATAACAAATCGACGATTTTAGTATTGTCCCATATAACACACCAATCTTTTGAGTAGGCTGCTTGCACTAGAGGCATATTTTCTTTGTTGCTGCTTACATCATACTGATGCTATTGCATACATTCTTTCAGGTGTCGTCAGGTTATTCCAATGTAATAGCTTACCGTGCCAGTTACAGAATTGACTAACAGTATCTCGTATACTCCACACCTCTCAGCATTAGGCCTAGTTTCCTTGCCGTTGCATATTTTTTGGAACACGGTAGCGTTTCTTCTTTCGGATATGTGATAATTGTGTTTTGCCTTAAATACACTAGTAACCCATGGCACTTCTTATCCTGACCAAGCACTTCTTATCCATCCCATGGCACCCTATGTGCCATGGGATGGATAAGAAGTGCTTGGTCGGAGCTTTCTGATTGAGTGTGGTAATGCTGCTGTAACAGAGTGGGCAATATTCAAAGAGACATGTCCAGGAGAAAGACAAAAGGAAAAAACACTCAAATATCATTAATCAGATAGCACCATATATCCCTATATCTACACATTATACTTGTTTCTGTTGTAGTCATTCTTTTTCTTAACCCGGCACCTGGCGTGTACCATCCGTAATTATCTTCACACATTATCAATTTGATACATTAATTGCATAAATTATCTATAATTTATCATCATTTATAGGATTAGAGGAAATATTTTATCGAAATACTTCAAATGTTTTTTTCCTAACTGCAAAAATTCCTGTTTTTCTATTGTTTTTGTTTTTTTTTTCCAATATTTATTTTGTGATCTGATCTCATTTGATTAAAAAAACAGAGTATTGTATTTCAATTCACCATAATTTCTTTATAAATTTAACAATGGATGCACTGACTGCAGTTTAAGTTAAATTACCCTTGTACTTAAATGACTAGGGGTGACATTCGTCTGTCAGAGTGGGGAGAAAGGATGGGCATGGTCTATCATGCCAGGCTTGGAAAACATAAGAATCCTATCATTGTAAAACTTGTAATGGTTTTATGGAAAAAATATTAAATGTTTAAACATGATGTAGAAATTTTTATATATTTTTTCAATTCTATGATATGTTTATGAAGTTGTTTTGCAATTACTTTTTATCTAACTTGTTTTTTTTTTTTTTTAATTTTTTTTGTATTGTTTTGTAATTTGTAAACAAATCAAGTATCCTATTATAAAGTTGTTTCATCTTTCCATAATTGTAATTATTCAAATTTTCTATCTTCTCTTTGTTAGTAAAGGTTATAAGATATACTATGAATGCCAAATTTTTCTGCTGATATCAGTTTAGTGACCGGGCGCTTTCATCATTTCAGATTATATATAAAAGCTCATAATTCTTCAGATCTTTCTAAAAATAAATTTACTTTTACTGAGTTATTAAAATTGTTATATTTTATTAATTTTTTAATGTATCTGAGTCATTTTATAAACTTTTTTATAACACAATTACAAATTTAAATATTTAATTTCGAGTGGGCATGTATGTCACATGCCTAATGGCTTGTATAAAAAATATATAACTTAATTGCTCGTGCATATCAAATTAATACATGTATATTTTTATTTAAAAAACAATGGAATTAATGCAAAATTGGTTCAGTGCATCTGATATATACTAGGAAGTTAGGAAGCTAGAAATTTTTTCTGATTTTTTTAAAAATTTCATAAACACTGTATAATCAGTCATTATAAAATTAATAAAAATGAGTTATAAATGAAAAACTTTTATTTTAATTACTGTAAAGTATACATTTTTAAAACTAAAATTACTAAATATATAAACATTTTATAAATTAAACCTCCATTATTAAGGTTACTCATTTTTATATACAGTCAAACCTCTTTAAGCCGCCCCTCTATAAACCGCCACATGTGTATACAGTCAAACCTCTTTAAGCCGCCCCTCTATAAACCACCACCCTCGTAGCCCCTCTATAAACCGCCACCCTCGTTATTTGCCTGATGAAAGCCAATAACAAATCTCCTCCTTTATGTTAACATGAAATTCCCTCTATAAACCGCCACCTCACTAATCGCCAATCGTCAACCGCCACTCATTTCTGGAGACAAAACCATTTCATTAGTAGACAAAACAATGTTTAAACCGCCAAAACAATCGAATGGCAAGGTCAACCAACACAAATGTAAAAAATTAAGATGGCAATTAAGTAATTTATCTGTTAACATTCATTAGAATGTAATCCATAACAATCGAATGGCAAGGTCAACCAACACAAATAGAAACACTAGAGAATCGAACGGCAAGGTCAACCAACACAAATAGAAACACTAGAGAAGATGGTAATTAAGTAATTTATCTGTTAACATTTATTAGACTGTAATCTCACACCTATTAGGTAATTTATCTGTTAACATTTATTAGACTGTAATCTCGCACCTGTGGTAATTTGTCTGTTAAAATTTATTAGACTAATCTCGTACCTGTGACTATTCACATACCTGTTTTCAAAATGAGCTATTCCAAAACTTTAAACAGATTTTTACAAGTTTTCAAAATGAGCTATTCCAAAACTTTAAATGGATTTTTACAAAATAATCATTTTAAAATAGGAGAAGACTGGAGAGCCATAACCTCGACTTTGCAGAATTATTCCAAAACTTTAAACGGATTTTTACAAAATAACCGTTTAAAATAAAGACTTGAGAACCATAACCTCGACTTTGCAGAAGAAGAAGAACAGTTTAAACCGGTTTTCAAAATGAGCTGTTCCAAAACTTTAAACGGATTTTTACAAAATAACCGTTTAAAATAGGATATGACTAGAGAGCCATAACCTCGACTTTGCTGAAGAAGAACATTTTTAATCTTTTTTTATAAATCAACTGTTGTGAATATCGTTGCTGTATCTTACTCGATATTGTGGAGAGTCATAACCTCGACTTTGCAGAAGAAGAAGAACAGTTTAAACTGTTCTTTTTATAAATCAACTGTTGTGAGTATCGTTGCTGTTTCTTACTCGGAAAAATGTCAAAAACGACATTAGATGTTCATGAAAAGATTTTAATTTGTGAATATAAAAATAAAAATCATTCTGCTATTCAGCAATTTATTTCTGATCACTTTTCAAGCCTTTTAGATAAAAAAATCAGCAGACGAGCAATTGGTGACATTCTGAAAAGCAAAGAAAAACGGATTGGAATGGAAAAGTCATTACATTCTATTAAAAATTTCAAAAGTGGAAAGCATGAAAAGTTGGAGAATGCATTGTAATGTGGATAATCCAAGTGAATGAAAAGCACGGTGCAGTGACAGACGAAATCATAAAAGAACAGGCAAGAATTTTTGGAGATAATTTAACATCGACTTTTCTTACAGTAATGGATAGTTACAAATGAAATTTAATTAAATGAAACAATGTCATTCTAATCTATACATGTTTTCTCAAGTGTTATCATTAATCCTCCATAAACCGCCACCTTTCTTTACCACCAGAGAGGACCTTCGAACCGATGGTGGTGGCTTAAAGAGGTTTGACTTATCCCGTGTATGATATGGTAACTTAATTAATCTAACCCAGGGGTTGGCAAATGCAGCTCACAAGCCACATGCAGCTCTTTGGATACATGCATGTGGCTCTGAAATAAAATTGAAAATGAAAATAAAACTATCATAAAAGAACTGGAAGAAGTCAAAATTATAATCTGATTTCACAGCACAAGCAGACTACTATAAAAGACCTACAGAAGGTGCACACAATGATTTTCAATACTTGGAAAAGTTTTCTGGACTGATATCATGAACTGCAAAAATTTGCATTTCGCATTCTCAGTATCTTCAGGTCTACATATTTATGTAAGCAATTGTTGTCTAACATGAATTTCATTAAATGTAAATTGAGGAGCCAAATTACTGATGCCAACTTGGAATGATTATAGAAATAAGAAAATAATCAAACAAAACATATTAAATTACGGAAAACACAAGATAGAGCGTATAAATAGCAAAATAAATGTAAAAAAATTAATCGAATTGTTTAAGATTTTTTCACAGAACAAAATATCGACCATCAAAAACATCATCGCAAAGAAACGCTTTAAATGAAAATAAAATAGACAAATTTCGTACATTTTTTCTATATCTGTGGTTCCTAACGTGGGGCAATACAGAACAGAAACTGTAATATATTGAACAAAATAATTCATATACTATAACATTGATCTAATTCTTATAAAATAAAATGGCATAATTCTGCTCCAAAAAATTAAATAAAAAATGAAGATTACAGATTTTTTTTATCTAAATAAATGTTTAATAAACATTTATATTCAACATATTTATTTTTATTTAATATACCTATAAATGGTATTCAACATGTGTTTTTGGATTAACCAGCCATTTGTTTATCCAACCTAAATTTGGTCTGATAGATGCAAATTAATCAGTAGTCTATTGCATTTTACAAACTTATTAAATATAACTATTTAAATTTTTTTTATTAAGACCACATATAATACACATTTTATTATTTTAGAATTGATTTGTATTCAAATGCCTAGATAATGATGCAATCATCTTCAATAAATTATTTTAATCTAACATATGTATTGTATGTCACATAACAGAAAAAGAGAAAATTTTTAAGGAGATGAATGTATTTTATATATTTTAATTCAACAGTTGCTGGTAAAGTGAAAGGTAAAGACCTTTCACTTAATAATAAAGTCAATAAATAAAGGCAAGATTTCATTTTTCTGACATGTGAACTTAGATAGTTTTATAGGATATGAATATTTTCATGGGCAAATGATTAGAAGTATTCAGCAGAATAAAGAAATAGAATAGATTCATTACAAATCTTGTTAGCAATAAAGATAAAATTTTCAGACTTTGCTGAAGCAACCTTAAATGCAACTGGGCTCCAACTAATAATGTAGATACTGAAAGATTTTTCAATAAATATAACTTAACTGTAACAGACAGGAAAACATGAAGGATGATAATGTTGAAATTTATTCTCCAGTATATATATATATATATATCATTTTATTGGATTTGTAAATCATCAAATGGCTTCTTCACCTTTTTAAAAGCAATTATTTTGAATGGAAATTAAAACAAATTGAATCTTGTTGTGAAGATGATCTTAGACCTTATGTATAGTTTTATTGTTTATGTACTTGTTAATGATGACTAAAATATAAATTCCTCGTTTCATTATAATTAGTCTTTTAAATTTAAGATAAATGAACCATAGATTTCATTTTACATTAGCTAAAATTATTAAATTTTTTGTTATTTTATTAACTTCTTGTGTTTTTTTTTTTTTTTTTTACTTTCCGTTACGGGGTTTTAATAATCTTAATCATTTCCTTTTTTTTTTTTTTTTTTTTTGAGATTTAAATTGTCATATTATTGTATGGTCCAGGTATCTGCATTAACTTAAAAACCAAATTTTCTTCCAGAATGCTCTAAAATGTTAAATCTCCAATAGATGCTACAAAATGCTAAATTAATAATTCATGCTTAAAAAATGCTAAAAATCATCATGCTTAATAATAATCCATCTTTATTTTTTGAGATATTCATTAAAACTTTCTTAAAAACATAGTAATTATATTATATAAATATATAAAATTAAATATCCATAATATACTTTTGCTTCTTATTAGAAGTATTAATTAACCAGTCTTCAGCACTTGTTTAAGCAAAAAAAAATTTATATTTTAATACTTGTTAAAGATCTTTCAGTTTATTAAAGCCTCAGTAACTACAAGTTTAAAACTAATCAAATACAACGAATCAAATTATTTGAATACAAAAACTTTTAAAACAGAACATAGTAAAATACAGTTTAAATTAAAATAAACAATAAAATAACTTTTAAATATTATCTTAATATACAAAGTCTGCAGGTTCCACAGTTTGTTCCGTGAAGTGTTCGTTATCCGAACATAAAAATCTTTCGAAAAAGTGTTCGAGTGTTCGTTAACTGAACATAAAAATCTTCCGAAAAAGTGTTCGTTATCGAAACTGTTCGGCCGATCACCCACTGTTTATTAACACTGCAACGGTCTGAAACGTGTTATATAAAATCAAATTTTATTCTATTTTTTTTTTTGCGATTTTTTCGGCATCCACTCAAATTATTACGACTATTTGATAGAGGTTTCCATCCTGAATAAAATAAGCCATCAATGATGTATTTCCATCCATATTTCAATGAAAAATCGTTTACTTGGTAAATTCATAACATTATGCAAATTTTCTTAGCAAAATTGATGTATAGTATATTCTCTTATAATAAATGTTTTAATTTATATTCAATATCATTTTTGACCATTAGGTTATATGTCTATTCGACATTTCAATAGTTTTCTGTTTTATTATGCAAAATATTTCATGTTTTTAAAGAAAAAATTCTAATGTTAGAACAAATCTCCCCCCACAATAACAGCTATAATACTTTTTTACTCGTATTGGTTCATAATATACTTTTCCTACCAATGAGAGAGAGTATTGAGCTAATAGTTGGAACAGAAATTTCCCGTGAAAGAATTGGCGGGAGTTCTAAACGAGCGTACCATGCCCTATAATAAAATTAAAAATAACAATAATTATAAAACTGAAAAATTTTTTTAATCGGTATTCGATAATAATAAAATTCTAAAAAAGCTTTTCGAAATTTATATATTAGCGCAAAATAATTTTTAAAACAACCATTGACGTATTACGTTAGAAATATCCGAGTTAATATTAATTAAAGAATGAAAAAAGTTATAAATTTTGAAAAGGCAATACTATTTAAGAGAATTCATTTTTGAGTTATTTATATTTGAAGTCCTATTTTTATTGGAAAATTCAGATTTTTATCAAAAATGAAAAAAGTTAAGTTGTCGAATTAGCAGAAACATACAAGAGCAATATAGTTGTGATGTCAGAAATTTCTGGTGAGTAATTTTAAATATAGTGATTATTTTGATGAATTTATCATAAGAAAAATTATAAATATAGCTTAAATGATTTAATTGAAGAACACATCTCCGTATTATTTCTGTCGGCCGGAGGGCCGCTTGGTAAAGCTGCGGTTTATCACTTTGGAGATCGGGGTTCAAATCCGGGTCCCAAACTTCCAGTTTTTTGCAGAAAGGGTCCAGGCCCGGACCGTTGAACACCATGCTTCAACTATCTGGTTGACCCGATCATGGGTGTTGCCCAGCCTGTGATGGGCTGTATAAGTGGCCGCCGCCAAATACAGAATATCCCATGAGGATATGGCGGCTTAAGCAAACTAACCTAACTCTCCTGAACATTTAAAGATATGGTTCAAAATCAAATTTGATTCTCTAGACAATGAGGATATGGCGGCTTAAGCAAACTAACCTAACCTAACCTAACTCTCCTGAACATTTAAAGATATGGTTCAAAATCAAATTTGATTCTCTAGATCAGAGATGCACAAATTAGGGTACGATTCAAAAATGGGATATTTTTAATTGCTGGTCTTCAAATAGGGTCACTAAACAATTCTGATGCCACTCAAAAGTTTCCGAAATTAAAAAATTTTTTCTTTAATTTAGGAAACATTTGAGTGGCACCGGAAATTGAATGTTTTTCACAGGACATTCCAGAGTAATGTCTTTTATAATACTATACTTGTTAAAACATGACTCAGCTTGTCTAAACATGAATTTTTAAAACTTACAATGTTGGAAAAATGTTACTGGTTCAAATGAAGAATATATACTTAATTAAATTAGCAAGTGATGCTTTCAAAATTAAATGTTAAAAACCACATTACTTTTTGGGTGACTTGATATTAATATCACTAATAACTTGTCGACTAACTGGAGGTTTGTTTTTAAATTTTTTAGCTGATGTTCTCTCATTGAAACATGGATGTATTATATACATCCATGCATTGAAGATTATTTCGATATCGCATTTTTCAATCCTGAAACTTTAGCAAATCGACAAAATATTGTACGTCTTCTCAAAATTATTTATAATATAGATTATAAGCTTATTCATAAAAAAGAAGATATAATAGCGATTAGGAAGGTTATCGAATCAAAGTTATTTTATTATTTGAAAAAATTGTAAAATATATGAAATCCGATCTGGATTCAAGAAAAAAAAAAAAAAGGTTTGTTAAAATAATCTTTAACACCAGGTGACACTGTTGTCTTACTTTGTGAGCCGAATGTTGTAATTCGGATAATTTCAATATAAAACTTTAATTTAGAAGTAAGTAAAAAGTAAAATTTTGATATAAATCATCATAAAAATGATATTGTTTTGTTAATTTATATAAAGTGAAGTGTGAAAAAACAATCTGAGAATCTGGGCCAAATTTGCGAGAGTCGTACTGTATTATTATCCTCAAGGTTTACCAACAATTTAATGTTCATGTGTGAAGTTCATTCAATCACATTACTTTATAATTGAATCTAAATGGAATTAGAGATTTTTAAAATTTATGATTTGATGATGATAAGTATAGAAATGGTTTTAAATATGTTTATTATTGGTAACTTGTGTAAAAAAACTGATTATTTACTATTAAAAACATACTAGTTGAAGTGCATAATCACAGTTGTTTTTATGATATTATAATGTGCACTAAATATTTGTATTTTATTGTTTATAGTTTTTACTGATTATTCTGAATGATTGAGAAATATAATTCTTTCGAGTAATAATAAAATATTCAGCTGTCGGTATACTTGTTCATAAAAATGAGAAAGGGTTTTTCAACAACTGAGTACGAAATACTCAATTGTTGAAAATAAACCAGATTGACAAATTATATATTCAAATTAGAGTTAAAGTTTGCTAATTATGAATCAGATCATGTAATCAAGTGTAAGAATCTTTATGATGATCATATTATTCTCTTGGAAACTCAGTATACTATTTGAATTTATCATTTTTTTTTTTTTGTGTAATAATATATCAAATAGTTACAAACCCAAACAAACAATAGCTGAATCAAAGTTAGTCAAACAATCCATAATGCAGTAACTTGGAATTAGCTCTAAATTTTAATAGACACATTAGTCCAAATTTCAACATTTGTTAAAATTTGTAATTAGTTTAAAATTATTCCATTAAGTATTGTTTCATTGATCATAGTTTCATATTCAATATTGATCTATATGTAATCAATATATAACGATAAAAAAAATTAAATTTAATTATGGAATATATAAAAATAGTCACTTATAAAATTAAAAGGATCCCATCTAAATTTGAGCTAAATCTTCCTATATAATCATAACCTTTATTTGTCTCATCCTTCCTAATAATAGAGACCAAAATAATAAAACTGAGCAAGCTGGACCTAATGCTATCCTCCTTTATTATAAATGTTGGAAGAACTTCATGTTCTCAATATATTACATAAAAATCATTTAAGAACAGAAAATGTATCCTTCTGGCAAGACTTGTACTTTCTATTCAATAGATAATGGTGACCTGTACTTTACAGCAAAAATATTTTTTTCTACAGTAATTCTGATATTTTAGTCCCTTAGCTATATACTAATCCAGCATTTCCCAAACTATGGGAAATGCTGGATTAGTATACTAAGTTTGGGAAATGCTGTACTAATCTATGTTGATCCATTTTAGATTATTATTTATAGTAATAAAAACAATATATTTATATATATATATAATGCTTTGTCAATCAAAACATTTAAAGAAACAAGTGTGATACAGGAAGTTCTCTGTTTATGAGCTCTTGCTTAATGAGTTCCCATGTTTACAAATTTTTTTAAATATGAAGTATTACAAAAATTAAAAATATAAACATTTGCAATAAATAAATGCTAATAATTCATAAAAAGGCATTTTAAGTCATATATAACTACACAATACAGTACAACTGGGATTTTAGCAAAAACTCTCATCCAAAAAATCAAAATGGTGGTTGAAAGTACTATTTTGATTTTTCAGATTAGTATGCTCTGACTTTAATTATTCAATATATAAATATTTTTCATTCCTAGTTTCTGCCTAAGGCAGTAGTTCATCTGTATAAAAGCTCATTAACTTATCTCTTAATAATAATGAAAAATAAAAATTTTTTTAACCTTATATGACATAAGTAATTTCTTTATTTTTATAATTTGCTTAATTTTAAAGGTATGTTTTTATTTCTTTAGATAAATAAATCATTTTTTAATCATACTGTTGTTTTTGTTGGCTTTTACAGGTACTTTTCAATTTATGGCCACCTTGACTTACAACCTCATACTTATGATAGTGATATACATTGTTAATTCTGTAATTGGTCAGTGCAATTCAATGGGTTTGAATCCCTGATAGGATATATAGAAAGTGAAACTATTTTGTGTCTGATCCTTGTAGTTTTGTGTGCTTTATGATTATTAAGATAATGTTTTGTGTTCTGCTAAACATTAGAAGTTACAATCTATAAATCTTGTACATTTTCAACTTGTGACCATTCCAACATTCAACTCCTGACCATTCTTTTTGACCCTCTTCAGTTACAGCTCAAAAAGACCGAAATGCATTTTATAGTTTGTGAATCTTGTATTAAAGTTTATGAATTTTGTAAATAGTTTTAGTATTTTAAGAATTTGGTAATTCAATATATATTTTAATATATTTTTAAAATTTATAAAAATCATTGTAAATTTGATGAAATTATAATCTAGTGAATAAATTTATGTTTAACAGTTAATTATTGTTCCTATTGCCTGCATGCAGTAAAATTACAGTGATAAAAAAATCTGTTATTAACAAGAAATGGATATGGAAATTACTCCAGTATAGTCAAATGTACATATCACTTCTAAAATTTGAATTATTAATTAAATAGTTCTTAATGTTCCTTAGATTGTTATTGTTTAGAGAATTTATAGAAATTGAATACAGGCATCCTCCTATAACAATGTTTCACTCTAACACAATTTGAAATTTGCAGAAACCCTCATATAAACAGAACTTCTACAATACGGTTCTTACTTAATACATTTAAAAAATTACATTTACTTTTCTACAACACAAAACATTTTCAATAATTTCTGTAAATTCATATTAGGGACACACAATACACACATAAAATGCAATCATTGAGAAATACTTTTGGGCACACAATACACACACAAAATGCAATCATTGGGAAATACTTTGCTAACATAAATGCATTTTGCTAGATGGCCATGAGCAAGACGATATGCAGTCTATTTTTGATTTGAAATTTAGTTAATTAGTGACCATTCCACTCATTTCACTTACTCTCCTTTCATTTTAGTAAAGGTTTAACTACAAGCACTAATAAGCAATCCAAAGTTAATTTTCAGAAAAATTTTTTAATTTTTGAGGTATGTTTTCGGCATAAAATAGCCCTCTTCAACTCTTATAACTAGATACAGTCTATAGAACAACCAACTGCTACAAAACTGTTGTCGGATAAGGATTTCAAACAAAGTCATATCTTTGCCTATGTCATCGACTCCCGTTGTGCTGTACGTTCTCATTTAATGCAAACTTCCACTCTTCCGAAAGATTAATAGACTGTTTTTCATTTATTACTATTCCTTTGTCATTTCCTGCAAAAATCTGTAGTTCTTCCGCTATCGTTAATTCATTCACGTTGTGATGCTGTTTAATTATTTTGGCATTTTCCCATTCTATTTTAATGTCATACTCATATGCCCTTTTTGCCAATGTTGTTATTAAGACTCCTCTTTTTATATCTCTTTCAGGCTCACTCAACCTGTCCCTTAGATTTCTTGCCGTTGCCCCGATGTATACCGCATTCTACTGTTTGTCTATGTTTATTAGAAGTATCTGATATACTCCTGTGTGCTCCTCATGTCCATATTCATTCTTTACATTTCTGAGCATGCTGAAGATTGTCTTCAGTCTCCTATAAGCAGGTTTTCTTTCATTTTCCTTTAATATCTTGTCTACTGTCTTGAAGCCTCTAAATGCGTCAGGTATTATTTCGTAACCTCTGTTTACCCGACCACTGCGTTCCTGTCGGCTAAGGCTTGCTTGCTCTGAATTATCATTACTTCCTCTTTGTTGTCTGTCCAAGGTCTCTTTACAGATTTTGTTTACTAGCCTTCTACTAAATCCGTGCTTTTCAGCTATTTCCGTAATTGTTTTCACTTCTTTGAATAATAATTGTGTGCTACAATGGGATAAAGCTCTAGCCATGTAAGACCTTATGGCTGCTTTTTTGTAACTCCTTTCATTTGTTTCATAATTTTGATTTGTTGCTTTGTATATATAAAAAATTCCTAGTTTAATTTCTCATCTTGCATTTTTACTTTTTTTCCCATTTCTTTCTGTTTCTCCTCCTAACTCTTGTTTTTACTTTGTTACTGCCTCAAGTTTTGCCTCTTTTCATTTATATGCTTCTCCATTCTTCTTAGTTTTGATAGTAGTCTATTTTGTTTTTAATGGCTACATTATCATCCAAAAGATAGAACAGATGTCCCTATTAATGTTTATCCGGTCTATTTTCCTCCAGATAATCATTTTGTAATTTGTGCTATTAATAAACCAATGCTTTGTTCCATCCCAAAACTATTCATGTTTTAAGCATTATCTCACCTTTCCTCTTTTGCCTAGTTACTTATATGCCTTTGCTTAATCATTATATTTTCATCAGCTGTCCAGTTTTAATGTAATGAATAGTTTTTAGGCATATTTTATGAATAGATGTAATCTATTCATAAAATATGCCTAAAAAACTATGTTTATATCTGATGCATTTTTATAAGTTCAAGTTTTATCCGTTTATATCTTAAAAAGTGGAAATTAATAATTTTGCTATGTTAAAAATCCTAAAAAATGAAATCTTATATCACTTCATTCTTTATTCCTGATGCAAAATTGATATAGATAAACAAACAGCATTAATAAAGAGAAAAAAAAAATGTATCATTTCAGTAGTTTTTGACTTATTTGTGAGACATTCCTCAGTTGCATTATTGATTTATATAAAAGTTTGCACATATCACAGCAGCAGGATGAAATGCAGTTGTTTATCATTTGATCTTACAACAAATAAAAAGCTGCATTTGATGGGATTCAGCAAATTAAAAGTCTTGTATAAAGGCTTTAAATTTCTCTTATCATTTGCAGTGAACACAAGTAGAATCTATGGTGAAAACTAAAAATTATGAATTTTAGAAATCCTAAGAAGATATCATTATATTTATATAGAAAATCCTTATTATATGTTATAAAAAATGAATAAATAAATAAATAAATAAAATTATGATAAAATTTTAAAAAAATAACAATAATATATATAATGCTAACATAATTAAACTATTTAACAGTTTTAATTCTTATAGTAGTGCATAAAGTAAAGCAAGCTATATAACAGTCAATCTTCATCATCACTATGAGCCATATAGGAGAATCTCAAATAAACTGATTGCCAATCTCAATATTTATTTGAGAATGGCAATCAGTTTCTTTCTGGATCAATGAGAGCTGCATCAGTTTTTTTGGATAATCTTAGCAATGATTTAAAAAATTGTTTATTATATATTTTACATGCATTTATTTCTTATAGATGCATACTACTATTTACAATAAACACATTACAAATACATTATTTTTTTAATTAAGTATTTGTTCCATATTAACTATTGACTTTCATGGTATGGAGCATTGAAGATACCAAAGATCCACAATTTGGTCACCATGGCTGTATAATAAAAAACATATACGTGGTACGATCCAAAAGTTCGGGAACTTGGCGTAAAATTCCTTACCATGAAGATTTTAAAATACCGACGCATAACCATCTTCAAAATAATCCCCTTAGGCGACAATACTGTACACTTTTGCCAGCGCTCGTACAATCTCATGAAGCACTGCTGGAAGCCATCTTTTGCAACCATCCATAAGGCCTCCTGCGATACTGCTATTACCTCAGCTGATGACACAAAACGATGTCCCTGCAGATTTTTTTCATTGATAGAAATAAGTAAAAATCACAGGGAGCTAAGTCTGGTGAATAGGCGGGATGTGAAAGCACTTTAGTATCAGTTTTGGCGAGAAACTCTTTGACCATTTTGGAAAATACGAGAAACAATGTGCCGAGACACTCGATGCATGTTAAGATCCTCCATCAAAATATGCTGGCAGCTAGTCTTCGTTAAGTGAGTGGCCTTAGCGATGTTCTCAAGGGTTTGGCAACAATCTTTGCGAACACACTGAGATACCAAATTAACATTTTCCTTAGTCCGTGAAGTCGCAAGTTGGCCAGAGCGCTCATCATCAGTGATGGATTCTCGGCCCTCTTTAAAATGCCGATACCACTCGTGTAACTTCAATCTTGACATTGTAGAATCACCATACACCTTCCTTAGCATTTCTAAAGTCACTGCAGGTATTTTACCCAAATGCTGACAAAATTTAATACTATAGTGTTGTTCTTGAAAAGCCATGTTTCTTACATCACAGAACAAATTTGACTATCTCTGAACAAAAGGTCTGCGTGCACAGTTCAATCACATGACATAGGCGAAACAATCCTGAACACGGAGGTGAGGGATGGTAGAATGCATTTCGAACAGTATTATCAATACTTTAACTATGTGCTTTGGTTGTCATGGGTGATTGTAGTCCCTGAACTTTTGGATCGTATCTCGTATATAAAATATTTAAAGTATAATTTTAATTTAGCACACATCATCTCAGTAGATTTCCAGTGCAACATAAGACATATTAACAATTTAATGCATTACAACCAGGGTTGCAGAGTCAGTGTCAGGATTCAGAGGGTTTTGGGTGGAGTCGGAATCAGAATTTTAAACTGTTGAGTGTCAGAGTCGAGTCAGACCTTACAAATTGTAGAAAGTCAGAGTTGGATTTTTTTTTAAAAGGTGGAGTCTGAGTTGGATCATTTGCTTCTCTGACTCTGCAACTCTGGGTTGCAGAGTCAGAGGTTTTTGGGTGGAGTTGAGTCAGATTTTTAAACTGCCCAGAGTCAGGAGTTGGAGTCAAATCATGTGCCATCTAACTCTGCAACCCTGATCACAATCAAGCATTTGATAAACTACTAAACTCTGACTAATTACTACCCTAGTAGTTTGTCAAAATAATTGATTACTTTTGGATGAACAAATGATATATATATATAGTTTCATCTGCTTTCATAGAAATCTCTGAAGTAGTATTCTGCATTACTTATATGTTCATCCATTTAATGAAATTATCATGCTCTAAGGCATGAAGATTGAGGTTGTATTTCCTTTTCCTAGTGTTCAATCAGCTAGATTTTTATATCTTTTGATCTGATATAAAGTCTTTCAAACTGCTATTTTTAGAAGAGTCTGGTAGAATAAAATAATGAATTTTTTTCTTCTGATTAATGCTGTTTATTTTTCTAAATCAATGTTAATATTTGTTGATTTGTTAGTCAAAATTAGATTGCTATAATCCTATCATGGGTTATAGCATCCTAACTTTACTATAACATATAATAATTTAAATAAAAGTAAACAATAAGACAAATAAGTAAGATAGGCTTATTGTTTACTTTTATTTAATATCTAAAGTAAGAAGTATTTCAGTATCATAATTTAGTTTCAGCAGCATAAAAATCTTCAAATGTACTAACATGTATGAATTATTGGAGTAAAGACTTTGTTAGAAAGTTAAAAGTTCAACCCCTGACTTGATAAAAAGAATGAAATAATTTTCCATTGTGTAAAAAATATTTGAAAATTTTCTTGGAAACTGTACTGTCTGGATATCTAGTTCTTGTAAAAATTTATTCAGTTTATGACTATTTATTAATCTATACCATTTTTATGAATAGAATTTTTTACTAAAATTATGCTACTAAAATAAATATATTACCAGAAAGTTTGTAATATTAAAATAACTGAAAGTTTTAATCTCATCTTAATTATTAATTTTGGTCACACATACAAGCAATATCACAATTTTAATTGAACATTTATTTTAGAGGCTGAATTTAAGAATATTTCTAATTTTATCATTGATTCAAACTGATCCTATTTCTAAAAAATGGAGTTACAAAACTCTAAATAAAAAGCTTTTTTATTTCAGAAATGTTTTTGACTCTATCTTAGCTGTTTACAACACCAAAGTTTGATATAAGCAACATTTTGGTGTTGTAAGCAGCCAAGATAGACTCACAATGGAATCAAAAGATTTTTGATTTTGAGAACTTTTCCTTATTTCAGATTTCTTTGTTTTTATTTACTGTTGATTTCTTTAAAAAAATTTTGATGATTGAATAAATACAATAATTTCAATTATATTGAAATGTGAAACTCAAATAGGCATAAACTTGTTCTCTTCTTTGAGACTGGCAGAATATAGAAAGAAAGAACTAGAAAAGAACATAACAAAATTTATAATAAACCAAGCTTAAATTTGCAGAATTAATATTTGGTAATGATAAAAAGTTAAATGAATAATTTTTAAAAATAAAATGCAAGTCTGTATTGGTTTGCTAAATTTTTCAAATTTTAAAATTCTGATACTTTTTTTGGACAATTTGCCAGATTACAAACAGTTTATTGTTCATAAAAAGTTATAATGATATAAATCAATAAAATATGACAAAGTTCTTGGACTGTATAATAATAATAATAATAATAATAATAATATGAAAAGCAAAAATTTTTATCATAAAAGTTATTCAATATAATCTCCCTGTACTTATATATAACATTGCCATGTTCTTATAATGATTGGAATGCTTTCTTTGGAACTGCTAGTAATTCCCACATCACTCTTGCTTGTAAAGCTATTACATCTTCAAATCTCATTCTTTCATCATAATTTTAATTTCAGGAAACAAGAAGTTAGTAGACACTAAATTTTGTAAATAGGACATACAAGATTGATATAACCATGATATTACTTGAATTATTAAAAACTGAGTGATGATTGCCAATGGATGTGTAGGTGCATTATTATGGAAAAAAAAACTATGATATCTTTCTCAGAACTCTGGCCTAACATGATGAATTCTTGCAATCAACCGTTTTATGACTTTAATATAAAATTTATCATGTTCTGTCTCTTGGGCACAAATTCATGTATTCTTGAAATCAAAAGATAACCATTCTGTTCATTATCTTTGAGCAATTGTTGATCATTCTTAAAGTGTTTATATCACTCAAAAACTGCTGTTCTTGATGAACACTGCACTCCATATGCAAGTTTTAACATTTCAGATGTTTCATTGCAGTTTTTCCAAATTTTGTATAAAAATTTAATCATCAGCATTCTTTCATTCTTTTTTTAAATTCAACACAATAAGAAAAATTAATTCATAAAACAGATTCTCACTAACTTATTAACACAACAAATTGAATTTGCACATGTAGAGGAACCTACACATTAACTATTCCTGTTTATTACTTATAAATAACATTGATATACATAAATAACTGTTTATTATAATAATAATATTAGCATTATTAAAGCATATGGGTAACTTTATTGTCACATTGTGTATAATACTGTAGAAGATAAACCAAAAGTTTAATAGTCCAGGACTTAGGTGATGCAGAATTGATTTATTACTTACACAGTTATAAATCTATTTTACTGTGTAATGAGTGAATTGATTCTGATCTTTTTTAACATATATGATCCTCTATCAGATCTCAATAATATGCGTGAATTTCATTGAAATTTGATATTTATATGAAATGTTTTGATAGCAGATATTGTCACCTAAGATGCAATATTTATCATTTTCAATAGGCTGTTTTCTAAAAGATCTCAAAAATGTGCATAAATTTCATTCAAATCAGATAATATTTAGATAGGCTATTACTCCAAAATATGTGAATATCTTTTCTCTTGGTGTGTAATTAATATCTATTCAATATTGATCATTTTCAGTAATTTTGAATCTTCTATTTGTTCCAATAGCACACGTGAATTTCATTCACATAGGATAAAATTACTTGCATTATAGTGCTGATGGGCTGATGAACACACAGACAGATAAACAAATATAATTTATATACCCTTTTATTCCATTTAGGAATGGAAAAGTTAAAAAGATCCAAATAGTTTGACAGTAACTAAAATACTCTCAGAATTAGCCCTTTTTGGTTTCTTCTAAAATCTAGTGTTAATAATCTTAATAGAATACAATTAAAATAAACAAGAAATTTAATGATATTTTACTATCAAGGAATGCTTGTTAAATTTGACAAGTATTTTCTTCATAAATTTATGATAATTTTTATTTCTAAAATTCAAGACCTATTGATATAATTTTATATATTAAAAAATTTAGATTAATAGAAAAATAGTAAAAAAGTACAACATATATTTATAAGACAAATGTACTAATTGATTGTAATCGCCTTAGAAGATGATGATGATGATCATCCTCATCATCATCATGTAATGCTATTACATTTGTATTTATTTAATCATTATCATTTTTCATATATTTTACACTAACATAATTAAATATCATTTGAAAATTAGAGCTGCTTGTTAAATGAACTTTGATCTCTGCTATTTAGCAATAAAAATAAATGATTATGAATTCCAATATTAATTTTAATATTTTCTTAAAAAATAATAAAATATTAAAATTAATATAAAGAGAAAAGAAAATATTAAAATTAATATTGGAATTCATAATCATTTATTTTTATTGCTAAATAGCAGAGATCAAAGTTCATTTAACAAGCAGCTCTAATTTTCAAATGATATTTAATTATGTTAGTGTAAAATATATGAAAAATGATAATGATTAAATAAATACAAATGTAATAGCATTACATGATGATGATGAGGATGATCATCATCATCATCTTCTAAGGCGATTACAATCAATTAGTACATTTGTCTTATAAATATATGTTGTACTTTTTTACTATTTTTCTATTAATCTAAATTTTTTAATATATAAAATTATATCAATAGGTCTTGAATTTTAGAAATAAAAATTATCATAAATTTATGAAGAAAATACTTGTCAAATTTAACAAGCATTCCTTGATAGCAAAATATCATTAAATTTCTTGTTTATTTTAATTGTATTCTATTAAGATTATTAACACTAGATTTTAGAAGAAACCAAAAAGGGCTAATTCTGAGAGTATTTTAGTTACTGTCAAACTATTTGGATCTTTTTAACTTTTCCATTCCTAAATGGAATAAAAGGGTATATAAATTATATTTGTTTATCTGTCTGTGTGTTCATCAGCCCATCAGCACTATAATGCAAGTAATTTTATCCTATGTGAATGAAATTCACGTGTGCTATTGGAACAAATAGAAGATTCAAAATTACTGAAAATGATCAATATTGAATAGATATTAATTACACACCAAGAGAAAAGATATTCACATATTTTGGAGTAATAGCCTATCTAAATATTATCTGATTTGAATGAAATTTATGCACATTTTTGAGATCTTTTAGAAAACAGCCTATTGAAAATGAAAAATATTGCATCTTAGGTGACAATATCTGCTATCAAAACATTTCATATAAATATCAAATTTCAATGAAATTCACGCATATTATTGAGATCTGATAGAGGATCATATATGTTAAAAAAGATCAGAATCAATTCACTCATTACACAGTAAAATAGATTTATAACTGTGTAAGTAATAAATCAATTCTGCATCACCTAAGTCCTGGACTATTAAACTTTTGGTTTATCTTCTACAGTATTATACACAATGTGACAATAAAGTTACCCATATGCTTTAATAATGCTAATATTATTATTATAATAAACAGTTATTTATGTATATCAATGTTATTTATAAGTAATAAACAGGAATAGTTAATGTGTAGGTTCCTCTACATGTGCAAATTCAATTTGTTGTGTTAATAAGTTAGTGAGAATCTGTTTTATGAATTAATTTTTCTTATTGTGTTGAATTTAAAAAAAGAATGGAAGAATGATGATGATTAAATTTTTATACAAAATTTGGAAAAACTGCAATGAAACATCTGAAATGTTAAAACTTGCATATGGAGTGCAGTGTTCATCAAGAACAGCAGTTTTTGAGTGATATAAACACTTTAAGAATGATCAACAATTGCTCAAAGATAATGAACAGAATGGTTATCTTTTGATTTCAAGAATACATGAATTTGTGCCCAAGAGACAGAACATGATAAATTTTATATTAAAGTCATAAAACGGTTGATTGCAAGAATTCATCATGTTAGGCCAGAGTTCTGAGAAAGATATCATAGTTTTTTTTTCCATAATAATGCACCTACACATCCATTGGCAATCATCACTCAGTTTTTAATAATTCAAGTAATATCATGGTTATATCAATCTTGTATGTCCTATTTACAAAATTTAGTGTCTACTAACTTCTTGTTTCCTGAAATTAAAATTATGATGAAAGAATGAGATTTGAAGATGTAATAGCTTTACAAGCAAGAGTGATGTGGGAATTACTAGCAGTTCCAAAGAAAGCATTCCAATCATTATAAGAACATGGCAATGTTATATATAAGTACAGGGAGATTATATTGAATAACTTTTATGATAAAAATTTTTGCTTTTCATATTATTATTATTATTATTATTATTATTATTATTA
>AYEL01072011.1:0-27099 GCA_000484575.1 Olivierus martensii
ACAAAAAACGTATTATTTGGATTTACATTAATTGCAATGGGAAAAATTGATTCGGATTACGAACTTTTCGGATCACGAACAGGGTCAAGGAACGGATTGTGTTCATGAACCGAGGTATCACTGTACTGAGATCATTAATAGCTATTTAAAAAAGTGAATCAATTAAATAACTAATGTTATATTAATTTTTTTGTTCATTATTTTAAATTATTACATTATATAAAATAATAAAATAAAAGACATCTGAAGCTGAATATCTGATTCTAATGATATCTACACTCTAGTCCAGGGTTGTCCAACCTGCAGTCCGCAGGCCACATGCTGCCCACTGCTGTACTGTTTGCAGCCCAACATAAAATTGTAATCATCTTTAAAGCATTGAGATTTTTATGTACTTAATGAAGTTAATGGAGTTTTTATTATTTAAATACCTATCTACATTTCTTATTTCCATTTTCTAAAATTTTTCTTATTTCAGTGATTAAAACTTCTTGACCCGCTCAATGATTTTAAATTTCTGAACAAAAAGAAGTGAAAGATTATTATTTTACAACATTTTTTGCTTATTTGTCATGGTGGCTATCATATATTCTACATTACTATATTTTTGCTTAACAACTGTTTTTTTTTTTTTATGCCCTTTTCCAATCAGTGAGATTACTAAGGGACAGGGCCAGTTCCAACCATGACCTGCACCTACACACATGGAGGGGGACCAGATGGTGAAGGACAGGGATCGCCGAGCCAGACCAGGAATCCCAAAAAAGCTTTTCAGGAGATGCTGGATCCGGTTCCTCCTAAGGGACGGGGCCAGTTCCAACCATGAGCTGCACCTACACACATGGAGGGGGACCAGATGGTGAAGGACAGGGATCACCGAGCCAGACCAGGAATCCCAAAAAAGCTTTTCAGGAGATGCTGGATCCGGTTCCTCCTGCATGACACGCCAATATGTTACCATGTGGTCATCTGGCTGCCTAACAACTATCATTAAAACAAATATATTTTATGTACGGCCCAAAACAATTTTTTTTCTTCAAATGTGGCCCAAGGAAGCCAAAAGATTGGACATCCTCTGCTCTAGTCTTTTCAAAAAAGCAGCAAGAATCAATTTTTTACACTTGATCCATTTTCTGAGATTTAGAAACTCACAGTGCAGATCATGCTTCTAATGTTCAAATAGGAATACTATTACTTTTTCTTGTAGAGAAAGTATTTATCATTGGGTTTTCTCCCATAATTTGTTAATTTCATTTATTTTCTTTTTCCCATTTGCATCTGTATAACTTTTTTCTTAGCAGTAGGTCTGCATATTTCATCTCCTGTTTGGTATCTGTTTTTTCCAACTTTGTTCCCAAATTATTTTTCACTCAAATTTCTCAGCTAATCATATAAACAACAAGCACTATTTAGCATATTGTACTAATAATGATCTTTAAGAAAAACTGAAAATGTTTTATGTAAATAAAAAACTGTTTGCTGCCCTTGCTAATAATGCTTGTTATTTATATGATAATATGAGAAGTATGAGTGAAAAATAAATTGGGTACAAAACAGATAGATTTATGATTCTGTACTTCTCGAATATTTATTTTTATAAAACCTATCTCCTTTCTCACTTATTGCTATCTATTCACATCTTCTCTGTTAATTATTTTCCAAACAAGTGTCACTTTTGTTAAATCTTTCACCTGAAAATAGTCCTATGTTGTGGAGCAAAAAGTATTTGTCTATTGTATAATATTTATGTAAAACATAGTCATGAAAGGCTGTTACTATTTACATTCAATACAGATGCAATGTTTAATCCCACATACAAGGATTTTGCCTCAGTTCTGGATTATGAAATGAAAATGAATATTAGCAAACAGGAAATAATGAAACTTGATAGAGCTCAGCACAAATCTTTGACTCTTATCTAACTGTTTTAATTTTTATTTAAATTTAATATTAATTTTATATATATATTATTATTATATAATATATCAACCTTCCCCTACATTAATTATAAACATTTTAATTGCTAATATCGATTTGTATTCATAAATCACTCATGTAAACGTTCTTAAAATTAGAAAATAAAAAGTTTAAAAAACAAAAAGCAGCAATCAGATTGTAGTAAATTATAAAAAACGAAAAAATATTGATGAAAGAAGAACATTCTAACTTCGAGGAACTATAGTTTGAAGTGCCAGCATTCAGATTAAAACTGAAATGGGATAATTGTTATTTTTATTACTGTAAAATAACATTGATGACCAATATGAACTCTGGTTATTTTTATTACTGTAAAATAACATTGATGACAGATCATAAATATGAACTCACCGCTAGTGTAAAATAACATTGATGACCGATCATAAATATGAACTCTGACCGCAGTAGACTTTTGTATGTACTGTATTGCACTGCACTGACATCAAACGCACTATGAGACGACATAAGAGAATCAATGTAAAAATTTCCTGCGATTTCGGATTTATGTAAGAATAACAGTTTGAAAAATCACGCCAAAGTGAATCAATAAAAGTATAGAATTTTTAAAAAACCGCGTTATATCGAAACAGCGTTAAACGGAGCAGCGTTAAGCTGGGTCTTACTGTATTTTAATATGTATCTTAATCATTCAAAAATAAAGGACATGTTCGGAAGATAACGATTAAATTTTTATCAAAATTGTTAATAATATGGTAAAAATATTTATATATTTCGTAGAAGTTCTGGAATAATTTCATCTAATTTTAATTTAATTTTTAGTTTAATGATATTAAATTTCTTTTATCGTTTATATCAGTCAATAACTGTAGCAGTAGTTTTCTTACTACATATAACGGGGAAGATCGTGAAAAATTGCAATACCTATTAACATATAAAATGTTTAATAAGATAATCCATATTGCATATTTAATATTTTATGAAACTCGTAAATCTTTTATATCTGTACAGTATGTCTAAGAATTAACGGGTCACTCAATATCTCTGCTTCTATTCAACAATGAAAAGTGGACACTAGCGCTATCTATTAATTGCATCAAAAATCTACTACTCACTTATTTTAAATGTCATTTTAATTCTTCTTATATAACTAGAAAGCTTATTTAATTGTTGTTTTAGTGATAACTGAACCGTATTTCTGCCATACGTAGAAACAGAGATAGCGCAAATTGAAATTTAGAAACTCTCATTTTCAGCTTTCTAGTATCGTAGATCACATTAAGCAAGAGAATTGAACAGCTTGAAATTTCATTAAGAGAACTAATTACAAATAAAGAAAAATCTTAATTACTTAAAAAAACCAGTAAGTGTTAAAATTTGTTTATCTGTTTCAATAAATAATGAATGACATAAAGCTAATCTATGTTATATCATATATCACTGATACGTAAATGTTCAGACAAATGCTTTTTGTTGACAATTTCTGGTACATGTAATTCGTCAACACTTTTGCAGCGAACCGCATCTAGTTTCTAATTTTCGAAAATAAAGATTAAAATTACGCAAAATAAAAATAAATGGTATGCATTTATTTTCAGAAAGCTCGTATTTACAGTGAACAGCATCAATTGGGTTTGATCAAATAACTAAGTCATTTTTCATTACTTTATGGAAATATGGTATAATAATAATAATATTTAATTTTTATATTTATTTAAATACTTTTCCATTGTTATTTAACTTGCATCAAGAGAATGGCTAAATGAGAACTTTCTAATGATATTAAATGGAAGAGAAGATCCCATTTTTCCACTGAATTCGTCAGATTTAATCTCGTTAGATTTTTAATGAGATTAAAAAATTTTGCACAGTCCACGAATTTATCCCAGAGTTAAAAAAAACTGACAGAAATATTCGAAATAATTCTAGGAATTATTGCTGAGTCTCCAATAAACATTCCGCAAGAAAATTAAGCGTTGTTACTGGTTTGTGTTTCAAACAATTGTAAAAGAAATAAACATCTTTTTTTGTCATAAAAAGTTTTATTTCTATCCTAAAACTGTTACTGTAATTATTAAAATGCATTTAGCTAATTAAAGGTTTGCCTTTACTTGCAATTAGCCTTTTGAAATTATTTTGAGATCTTCTCAGTTCTTTTGTTCAGTATCATCTGTGTGATTAGAAAAATAAAATTGCAAATTTCTAAATTTCGGATTGTGATATCTGCAATTTTATGTATCGCAAAAATTCTATTCGGCCATCATTCGAATCAGAATTAGCTAAGCTTTTCGATAGTGCGAAACCATTAAAATGCAATTTTAAACTAAGTGAGAAAACATATCTTTTATAGTTTTCAGTGCATTCTAACGGATTAGAATCCACTAAACTATGCAATTAAAAATGTAATTATGGTATACTGCTAGTGACAAGCTCTATAATGAAACTTAGACGGATCTTCCATATTGATTAGAAACAGGTATCAAGGATATTTATTGGTTTCTCATTCTGGAACTTATTATATTCGAAATTATAGATTATAATATATTAAAGACAGTTAGTATGCTAGAATAATTTATAAACTTACATCTGCATTTAGTCTGAAATATTTTTTAAATAATTATATAATAAAATCAATTTTTTAGTTCATTTTTTTTTTAATTCATAAAATATTCATACACTAATTTATAAGATATAATGCATAATATTCCTATAAAATATTAGTTTCTTGTTGAATACTAAATTAAAATTTTATTCGTTATTTGTATTACAATAAAATAAGCTAAATTTATAAATAGATTTTTAAGATAAAAAAAAGAGCTGTCTGAGAAAAAATAATAATAATTTAATTAATATCAAGTTATGAATAATTTAATATTAATTAAATTAAATAATTAGATTATGAATAACTAATTAATTGATCGATTCACTAATAAGTTCGCTTTACAAAAAAGCGTTTGCATATAGCTGAATGAATTCTGGTTATCGATCTTCATCATCACATATAAATCCTATCAACAAACAACAAAATTATCAATGAAATAATTCTGTAAATTTAGAAAAATTCTGTTATAATTCCAATAAAATAAAATTAACTTGACTTTAATGTCAGTTAATGGATTCTGTTCCAGCCCAGTTAATGGATAACAATAAAATATTGATATATTTAATTTGTTATATCACAAACTATAATTATATTAACAAATTTTAGTCAGATTATGTTGCCTATCATTAAATGTTAGCAAATTATTGACACTTTAATTTGATGTTTATATCAAAAGAAATTTGTTTGGAAGAATGCCTGTAGAAGAGGAAAATTTTATTAAATTACATATTCTTTTAACTAGAATAAGCACATGAATAGAGACATGTTTCACATCCCTTATTGTACTATAAACTTGAAGATCATATCATTACTATATATGTCGCTAAGAGCTTTTAATGGCATTTTGAGAAATCAAGATTATTAGATACATGAGTAAAATAAAAATTGTATACGCAGAAAATAAGAACAGTTTAAAATATGAATTATCAGATATAAATATGATCCTATTGATAGATTCTTAAGAAAAATTAGAATAAACTAAAAACACTGATTTCTATATTAATTATTATTTAATACCATTTAATTTATGCATATTATTACCCTAAGCTGAAATCTTTAAGAAGTACCTCAAATACATTTAATATTTTTAGTGAAGCGTGAAGTTTCTTGTGATGCAAGTGTAAATGTTTATAATAAATTGTCTAGGATATTCAAACAATTTTATGAGAGCTATTGTTGTGATGTGCATTCTGAATTAAAAATTTCTCATAAATTTTTGAAATAACTAGAATTATGAAAAATCTTTACTAACTGGCATCAATAAAGCAATGGATCTTTATCAGCAATTTAATAAAAAATAACAATGAAAATCCAAGAAAAATATTGCAGTCATTATTTTATATGAAATCTTTCAAATGATGTACGACAAATAGTTTCAGAAATATCAGCATTTTAATATTTCGAACAGTTGACTTTCGAAGGTTCAATATTTTGTAATAGCATTGCATTCTCAAAATTATTATGTTTGAATATTACGAAGTGAACACACAAAATTTAAATGCTCAGCAATGTTTGGTTTTAAAGATATCTTGTGACTGAACAAATTAAGTATCATAAAATTTATTATTATCTATATTTCAAAATATTTTCAAAAATATAGATTTTATTTTTGTCGAAATATGAATGTTGCCTTATTGTTGTATAGTGCTATTATAGCTATTACAGTACAGTAAAAATATATTTTTCTCTAAACTTAAATGTAAAAACGCATTTAAATTTAAAATTTTTAAGATAAATTATAAACAAACATTATAGAAAATATTCAAATGAATGCAAAATAAACATTCTGACAAAATATTTTTTAAGCATTCGAACATTATTTTGATTTATTATTTATTAATTTTTGCACAAACTGATCGTAATTTCTGATTCAAAATACTTTTCGATTCCATCCATTATTAATAATAAATACTGTAATTAATCTGAAAACTCTAATTAATCTGATAGTTCAAGTTGAAATTTTCAAACGTTCATTAAACGTTCTTTAAAAATAATAGATCCGATGTAATTTAATTTCAATAGTTTAAACATCCAATTAGTTTTACTGAAATATTGATAGCAAATTTAACTGAACTGCTTTACAATATTATCTTGCTTGTAATTAACCAATTTAAATAGAGATTCAGAAATTTAGTCAGATAAATTAAATGACTATGTTAATTCTAATTAAAATTTATCACATGAAAATATTTGTATTAATTGCATAAGCGAATCTAATATGCAGAAGATAATCAGTGTAGGATAATATCTTTCTAGTCGTCTATCTGCCAGAATGATATTTTTGTGTAAATAATATCCAATTTAAATGAAATTCATGTATATTATTAAGATCCAGTATAAACCCTAGTGCCTTTAAAAGGATCAATATGAATTCAATATTACTGACACATTTGAAACGATTAAAGATGCAAAATTAAAAAATGCCATCAAACTCAGCTTCAATGACTTTACCTCTGACTATCAGAAAAATAACGCGTTCTACTGTTTTACAAGAAAATCTTAGAAGTTTACTTGAATCTCAGAATGTATTTCTGAAGATTTTTCTACTTATTATATTAAAATTTCAGTCCACATTTTTAACTCTCTAGAATAAGAGGAATCTGTAGATTAATTTTACTTTAAATCTAACTTTTATAGCTAGGCTATTTTGCTGAATTGTATAAAAATCAAACAGTTTTAAAAATTATTAAGGAGAAATTTTCAAAATTTGAAATTCCTCCATTTTTAAATAGTAGAAATTATAAAATCAAATTTTGATATATTATCGAGATTACCTTCAATATCTAAATATTCTAGCTAAAATTTATTAAACATCCGATAATTATGTTAGTATATATTTAAAGAGTATTTCATAAATCATAATATTGACAATTTTCAAAAATAGTTGAAGATAGAGGTTATACGATGCGATCGAAGTTAGCTTTAATAGAAACTTTTCTACTAAATTTCATGAAAATTTACTACAATAATTAGTTCAAAAGATTTTAGTGGGAACAGACAGAAAGATATATGGAGAGGCAGCAGTTTGGTGATCTTATAAATTTCAGTTTCTCTAGGAATGTATGTTAAAAGAGACGTCTATGATACTGTATAGGAATAAATTAATATCTTGTAAAAATATTATTTTAATTAAATGAAATTCACATTTGTTATAAATTATTAGGATCCACAAGATAATCAAAATTGGATCATTAGTATGAAGATCAATTTATTTTGAAGTTCTAGAAACATGTAAAATTGGATCATCGAATGGAAAGTGTGACATGATCAATTCATCGATTTTTACTAACTGTTTAATTCACTTACTAAATAATCCTTAATTGTTATATTTAAAGGTTGTCTGTCATTAAAAGTTTAATGGCTTTCTTAGTGCTATTTATGGATCTTAAATTTAGCATATACTAATTATTAATTAGTACAGTATATGCTTTAATTTAAAATCCATAAATAATACTGACAAATCTATTAAATTTTAATTATATATATTTAAATTAGTAATTAAAATATTACTAATTAAAAAATTAAAATGTTTAAATAATTGTTTCTTTAGTAAAAAAAATTCAATTATAATTATTGTATTAATTTTTTTTACTTGATAGTTTTTAACAAACATTAATATTGTTTTATATTAAAAAAGTATAGATGAAGGATCTTGGGACAAATTATTCTTCTACTTTGAATTAAAAGTGATAAATTAAATGATCAACTCCTTTATAGATTTGTTAAAAATAAATTGTCAGTATTCAATAAGTATCGAAATTTTTTCGAATTATGAACTAATTGAAATAATTTCATAGTATTTGTTAGATGTTCTGCCATTAAAAGTTATCTTAAAAGTACGGTTCCTTAGAAGCGGCTGCGGCATGCGATAGTCGCAGTGTGGACGTCGCAATAGGCTGTCTCTCAGGCGTAAAACGCGAGGGGTAAATACATCGGCATATCGACGCTGATGGCGTCACTTCCTGTATATTGCTAGACGCTGCGTCGTTACGCCGGGGATGTTTCTTCTTCAACTTTATGCGCTGCGCCAAGAATACGTTGGCCATTCGTCCCCAATCAGAAGAGAGATTGAAACATTGTTGAATTAGCTAACTTCAAATGATGTCGCAGTAATTAGCCAGTAGTTAAACGATGTCGTTTATTTACGTCGCGTCGTACGTTTTCGGTCTGAACATCAGTACGCTCGACGTTTCGTGCGCGATGCATTTACGTCAGCATACTGACGTGGCGTTGTACGCCTGTGAGACCCAGCCTTTAGAGGCGACGGCCGCTGACGTTAACTGACTACATCCATGACGATTGTATGGCTTAGAGAGCAGTATAGTCGCAATCGCAGAATAAAAAGCACGAGCTTCTCAAAATTATAAAGCTACGTTTAGATGATGCCTCTCTGCATGAAGAATAACGCATGCCTCAATGTGCAAAAGCCGCATAAGGTATGCGGCTTGCCCCTTCGTGTTCACATGTGGAGGACATATTGCAGACAATACCGACACGAAAAGAGTTGTACGATGCCGCTTTAGCGGCAGCTACTTCAAATGACAGAAGGAAAAGAAGAAAAAAGAAAGTGTATTGACTCGCAAATATTTCGACAGAAGCGCTAATAACATCAGTATTTTGAACCAAGTCAGGTTAGATAGTTCCAGTCTTTTCAAAAAATTTACTTGACGACGATAAATTTAATTTCTTCAATAAATTGAAATGTTTTCTTCACACCTTAATCCATAAAGCAAAGAAAAATTTTCGAAAAAAGTTTAAAAATAATCAAAACAACAAGATGTTGCAAGACTAGTTGCACGTATAACCCAACTAGGATGGGGAACACATGCGCCTTCTTGCGCCTAGTATTATTGTAACAGATTTTGAGGCATGCGTCTTTGCATGCCTTCTCGCGAGCTTAGTTGCATGAAAAGTAGCACCGTCTGCACGTAGCTTAACAATGTTTCTGAACTTTGTTTTCAATGTTATTTTATTCTAATGTTTAATATCTGTTAGCAGATCGTGATCACCGAAAGATTCAATATAAAGGTCATAATTTCCTAAAATGATGACCACAATGGTTTTGATTAACCAACATTTCACTAATTTATATAATACTTTTTTATTAATGGTTTTTATTAATGAATGAAGATATTATTATTTTCGAAGATATTATCGTTGTAGTTGCAGTTGGCTGATTGCGACTATAATGCAGTCATTATAACGCTATAATGCAGTCATTATAACGACTATAATGCAGTCTACAATTTCAACTACAACGCTACTATACAACGCTGTAGTCGTAATTGCAGAAGGGGCAGCAATTGTTTCTCAGCTTTATTTTTTAAGCAATTTAGACTCTAACAATCAGTACAGATTAGTTTCATGCAGAAGATGTGATCTCGACAAAATCAGAATGAATTCAGAAAATGCTCCAAAAAGTCTCCGCTGGAGAAGCTAAAGAATGACATTACATCGCGAGACAACGTGATTTGTTGAACGGCAGACTTCCAGCTGTTCAATAAATTACTGTCTTGCGATATAACGTCATTCTTTAGTTTCTCCAGCAGAAACTTCTCGGAGCATTTTCTGAACTCACCCCTCAGATTTCATTCCTTCAATTAAAAACCACTATTTTTCATAGTGGTTTTTAATTAACAAGTGTTTTTTCATTAATTTACATAATTCATTATTAATGTTTGTTCTCAAAAATACATTATGCGATTTTATTACTTTTAATATTCAATTGAATTCAATATAACCAGCCATATGTGATTATCATCTTCGGATTGTGATTTTTTTTCTTTTAGGCTACTTGACCACCAACGAAGCATCACGTATACTCTGCAACGTTCTATTCTGACTCTGATTGATTAATCTAATCTCCAATAGTATGAATAGTCTGTTTAAAACGAACACGCCTTTTCATCATTATAGGAAAATCTGCTGTTGACGTCATTTTTCAAATATTTTTTGCATTCAAATGGTTGTTTTGTTTAATACTGGTTCCAGACTATCTTGCAGTTTCAGCAACCAATCGCCTATAAGATAATCATAGATCTTCAAGGTGATTAGAAGAGGGCATAAGATAATCACAGTTTCATTGTTTATATGCATTTTTAATTTGATATTGCTAATATTTGGAAAAAAATAATTTGAAAGAATATTATAGAATAATAATAATATTAATATGTTAGTTCTGCTACTCAGTGTTTACGGGTTTGTTTGTCAAAAAACTCCGAAGTGAACTCAATTGTCCTTCTGATGAAGATTGATAATTAAAAACTGTTTCCATGAACAATTCATTTTATTAATGTTAATTTTTTTGTAGAAAATATAATAAATAAATGATATTTTCCATATTTTTAGGAGATTTTAAATAAGTTTTATCTGCATTTTTAATATTTACTATGGTTGTGGGAAGGAGCCGGAACGAATTAATCAATTTTCAATTAAATCCTATGGGGAATAGTGTTTGGATAACGATGGTTTTGGTTAACGATGGTTCCGCTGGAATAGATTACCGTCGTTAATCAAGGTACCACTGTATTACCATTTCAGTGGCCAATAACATTTTATCAAGATGAAGAAGAATCAGTTTGATTTTCTCCGCGCATTATCTCTTTATAATGGAAAATATCGCAAGACTCTCATTTCAAACGCGACAGCTAACGACATAAATAGTATTTGCGAAGCTTGTTTGAACATTCTGAAAGGAAACGTTCCAATAACAAGACATCTTAAACAGAAACTCAGAAAACATAAAACTGAAATTAGACGACTCGAAATCAGTTCCTGTAAAGAAGAAAAAAAATTATCATTCAAAAAGGAGGATTTTTACCAATAATTCTCGGCGCTTTAGCTCCAGTTCTTGGATCAATCCTTGGAAAAGTTATAAACGGATAATGAGTGTAAAAAAATAATAACTTTCACCCCGGATCTACCTACAAGTCTAGACGAACAGATAAGTAAAATATTAAACGATAACGAACTGTTTGAAGATATAAAATTAAAATGTTATTTAGCAGTTTTAAGGAAACATTTAATTTCAAAACCGCCCATTCCTTATGACCCCCAGCAAAATGCGGTAGAACAAGCAATTAAAAACATACCTTTGGCACATCAATCTCATGCAAAAGAAGTTGCTTTAAATCTTCTAGATAAAGGAATCTGATGGAATAAAGCAGGAGAAATTATTATTGATGGATCAACAATTCCGAGGACGAACATATCTGATATACTTTTCAGCCAAATATCGTCAAAATTTAGTACTGATTCTCCATCTGGAACAAAATTAATTGAATCATACCTAACAACTCCGGAAAAAAAAAATCCGTTTTCAGTTGTAAAAGAGGAATATCCTTCTTCAGCAATTAAGATGACTTATGGGAAATTTCCAATGAATCATCGGAAAAAAATGGAGATGTAATATATACAAGACGACGTAAATCCTTTTCTCCCGAACAACGAACACCGATAAAAATGAGTCTACGGAAAAAGAAACCTATAGGGTAAATGCGGGGCATACGGACATCTTAAGGAATGTTTTAGAAATAAATCACATAACAATTGCTGCAAATTTAACCAATATTTATTAGATTATTTATTGCACATATTTTAATGAAACGGGAATACTTCCCCTTTTAAATTCTAATAAAATACATTGAATTTATGTGTTTAAAAAAATTTGACATCATGTCCGTTTGCCCCATATCAAATAGTGGCAAAAGGACACTTTGAATGGGGTAAACGGACACTTATATATTTTATTCACTCTCATCACTTAAGCAATGATGGCAAATAAAATAAGGGTCATGACCATCCTCTGTGCATTCTACATGAAACCACCATTTACAGTCTAGACACTGAACCCATTCTTCGTTGTTTTTATAAGGCTTTTGGCATACCTTGCAGATATTTTCTTCATAAGATACATGCTGTCTGCGTTTTGTTTGTTTGTTTTTCCTTTCTTTGTTGTTATTTCTGGAAGCTTTCTTAATTTTTAGGTTATTAAGAAATTCCTGGCTCGTTAGTATATGAGCCTCTCCGGTCTTCTTTTTTTTCGTGTCTGACATCAAAGTAGGACTACTAGGAATAGGACTTAGATCCTCGAAACTAGACATTCTATTTCGCGTGGTGTTCAACGTTTTATGTTCAGGTTCTTCTTGTTGTCCTACTTCTGGTTCTACCTCTGCTGTCTTAGCTTCTGGCATCAAAACTTTTTGAGTTGATGCTGACGTTGCTTCGACTTCAACTTCTTGTTCGGGAACCACGTTTTGGTTGTGTACCGATCCAGGGGAAAACACATGTTCAGGGAGTCGATTGGGGTTAAATGGGAATAGGCCAGTGCCTCTGAATCCGCCCACTGCATTTCCAACTGTAGCAGCTCGGTTCCATGCTTGAGAAAAAATGCCACCAAATACAACCTTGTTTATGCCTTTTCCCGGATTTGCCCTGACATGAGCTCGGCATGCATCATTATAAAAAACTTTGAGTGGAGCAAAAAATGCCACGTCTAGTGGCTGTAGCTTGTGCGTGCTGTGGGGTGGCAAACACAGCAAATGCACATCGTTGTTCTTAGCCTTCTCTAGAGTTGGTGGATCTGAGCAGTGTGATCCATGACCATCAAGAATTAAAACCACAGGTCCACTGGGCTTGTCTGCAATGAAATGATCCAAGAATTGGCTAAATTGTTCCCACTTAAAGTAGCCCGAATCTGAAAGCACAATTCTTGTGCCAGGTGGCATGCCAATTTCAAAATTCTCATTGTAGCGATGACCTTTCATTACAATGAAAAGGGGAAGATATTAGCCAGTAGCTGAGATGAAGGCCATAACACTAACTATCTCTCCTTTCTCACAGTTGGTTTGGCTCATGACATCTCTTTTTCCACATTGAGAGATTACTATTGTAGCGCTGACTTTTCATTACAAAGAAAGGGGGAAGATATTAGCCAGTAGCTGAGATGCAGGCCATAACACTAGCTGTCTCTCCTTTCTCACAGTTGGTTTGGCTCATGACATCTCTTTTTCCACATTGAGAGATTACTTTTTTTGGCTTATAAACTAGTTGTAATCCTGTCTCGTCACAATTAAAAATACTACTTGGTTTGTTCCATAAATTGTGTTTGTCGAGCAGATTTGAAAAAAACTATAGAACTTATCGACCCTTTCCTTGGTCATTCCTTTGGCACGAGCGTAAGACAGGCCTTCCGCTGCACGAACACTTAAATTGTTATGCCGACTCAGGAATCCCCGAAGCCAGTCTTCCCCTGCCAAATTTTTCAGCACAAATGTTGGAACTCATTTTTAAATTTACCATGTTGGCAGGCCATTGTTTTCTGGAGGCATTGCTTTTGCTTTGATGGGCCTGTACTCCATATTCAGATGTTTGGTCATGCTTGCAACCAAGGTTGCCAGATTGGCTTTTTTGACACTAAAGGAGCTCTTTTTGGTGTTTTTTAGATATTGTTGGTGTTAGAAATTTTTTTTTTTATATTTTGGCATTTTTTCTGGCAGTTTGCTTATTGTCATTATATAAAAGCTTTTAACTTTTTTCAAGGATACAGTAACGAATTAAATTTCTGTAGAACTATTTTATTTAGTTGAATTAACATTCTGTAGAACTACTTCTTTTATGTAGTTATGTTAAATTAAACAATGATTATGGAACTACCCTCTAAATAGGATCCTATTCTAAAGAGAGACAACATCTGTATACTTATGGTATATCTCAATTAACTTTGTAATGAGTCATAGGAATTTGTGAAACAGATTAAGCTAAATTGCATAAAAAGAGTCTGTTATTCTCTTCCAGTCTGAACTCATTGTATAGTGGCAGTTATGATTTGGGTTTTTTACTTGGAATTGTAATAGACGTATAGATGAAGCATTATCACTATCTAAGTGAATCCATCTGAAGGATTATGCAGTACTAAGTGAAAGATTGAAGGAACAGAAAATAAGTTAGTTGCAATGACTCCATACCTTCCTAGAAGTTAGTGGATCTAGAACTTTTATTTTTTTCAAAGGAATAGCTGTATACATAGATTTAGCCACTAGAAAAAATGAAGGATGAAGTAAGAAAAACATAAGAAAGCAAGGAGAAAGATATATAATAAACACTAGAGAAAAAACAGAATCTCATAGCTGTTTACAATATAGAAACATATAAATTAAATGTTAAGTGAATTCTGCCACATTCCCATGAGGGGATTCATATTTAGAATGCTGTGTACCACATAAAGACTGATGAATTCACCCTATTCAGGAAAGCAATTTGTGTATATCCCATAAGGTATGATGAGCATTCCAATCCCTGTTTCTTAAATATAGGAAAAAAGATAATTAAAGTTGCTGTTAATTTGTTTTTGGAGATTGTATTATTGGAAAAGTAGCTGTTAATTAGAGATAGATTTGTGTTCACAGCAAATATTCCTATTCTAACAATCTTTAGTTCTGGACTGGAAGTGGTGAATGAATTGGGATCACTATGTGAGAATGCCATCAAAAAAGCCTTATGCCTCAAGTCCAACAGAATAAATCATGCAGAGTGACATTAACTTGTGGTTTTTCTTGAATGAATAATGAGTTTCATCCTCAAAAACTATTCTGCATTTATTAACTAATTATAATTGGCAGTTATTCCTCCCTCATTCTACTGATATATATTAAGAATATTTGCTGTGTTTTGATTTGGCAGTATGTATCAGCTTTGTTTTTATCAGACTGAACTGCACCTTCAGTGTAGTTCAGTCTGGTAAAAACAACTATAATAATAACTATACAGTATAGTTATAATAACTGTAAATTTGTTATACATCTTGTTCCTTTATAAATACTATTTCATGCTGTAAATAATAAATGTAGCACTGAGACAAGTAAAAAGAAGTAAAAACTATAAAATTGCACAAGCATTTTCAGTTTTTTTATTTACCCTCTTCAGTTTGCATATGAAAAATTCGAAAGAATAGCGTTTCTTAGAACATCACTATGAAATTGCTAACAAGGGGTGCTTGCCAACCAGGTAAAAACGAAAAGGAACCAAACTTTATAAATAAAGATAGTATAGATAGATAGTTCGACCAGTCGATTATTAAGAGGTATAATTCAAATAAGATCGGAAGAGCGTCGTGTAAACGCTTAGTCAACAGTCAGATTTGGGATACATTCATGATGCGGAAGAGAAAAACGAGGTGTAAGGTGGTCAGTGCAAACGCTACGTCAGTACTGGTTGCATAGCAACGCTGGACTACTTGGTTCGAAGGAAATTTTGTATCAGCTTTGTTTTTAGGTGCAGTTCAGTCTGGTAAAAACAACTATAATAATAACTATACAGTATAGTTATAATAACTGAAGTGTTCATAAATTCTGCTGTACTGGAAGATAACAAAAACAAAAAAATGTAGCACTATTTAGCAGAGCAAACAAGAATTAAATGGAAACGTTTTGATCTGTTCTAGGACCATCTTCAGCTGTTAGACTTTAAAACCTTAAAGTTTAATGGCTAAAGATGGTCCTAGAGCAGATCGAAAACGTTTCCGTTTAATTCTTGTTTGCTCTGCTAAATAGTGCTACATTCATTTGTTTTGTTTGGTTTATCAACTATCTTTTTGAATATAAATTTTTAAGTATTATCTATTATTATTTGCTAATTTTATTCCTTTCTATAACTATTTTATACACATTATTTTTGTTTTTATGAACATTGACACAGTTGGCTTAAATGATCTATATATCACAAAACCAAAGTAAATCACAAACCATTCATTACAGATAGTTACATAAATTAATTAATTGACTTTGAACTGCAATAAATTAATTAAAAATATTTATCAAAAAAGCTTGAGTAATTTGAGCTTCCTGAGTTTTTCTTTAGTATCAGCTTGTCAGCTAGAGAGCTTGTTAGTATAATTGTTTAAACTCAAGTGTTTTCAAAAACACTTGAGTTTAAGCAATTATACTTAACAAAGATCATTGTCTTACTGATTCTGTTGTAAAAAAAAATACATGAATATGCAGGGCCGCCGAGAGGGGTTTTTTGTTATACTGAATAGTATTAGAGAAATTCTGTTCCATTAATCATTGTTAAGCTAACAGTGATGTCAAAATATAACAGTGGTTAAAAGCATTGTTAAAACTTAGGAAGAGGTATTCAAACATAATAAAATGTAGTTTAATATGATATATATTAAGTTGTGCTAATAATCAGAAAAAAGATACAAAAATAGAAGAAATTTGATATTTTTATTAATAATGAATGTTATATTTATTTTGTCTTTCAAATCATAATTGTACATTTGAAGTTATTAATTACTTCAAAATCAATTACAGGTTGATAATCAAAAATCCAGCAATCAATATTCCAGTTCCATCAATTTTTCAGCAATCAGGCTCTGACATGTATGTATATAACGTGTCTGAAAGTTTGCAGCCTACCACTAGAGTGCACTATCTATCACCCAAGCAAGCACCCAAAGTAGTCATGCCAAAATAAACTATTTATAACATGGTATGTAATGTATCGAATTTTGAATTTATTGTACTCTTTTTTCAAATATTTAATGTTTAATATGGTTTTTTTATTAAACCAAAGAGATGCCCTTTTTTAAGGGGGGCCAGGACCACAGACTTGTCACAGGCCTGAAAATTTTTCTCGGCGGCCCTGTGAATATGTATGATATTTCGTAATATTTTCATTTATGTTTAATTATAAGATATTGCACAAATAGTATCAAATATTTATAAATGCTACTTTCTTTGTTGTAGGATTCACCATATTTATTTCTGATCAGTATCTAATTGTTTCATGATTCTATTATCAAAAATATGTAGATATCTATGAATGTTCATAAATAAGATCAGATATGGATAGATCAATCTTTTTTTATGATTAAATATAACAATACTATTTTATATATGATCAGTTAATTTTAAACATATTGTGGGATCCAAGGGCTAGTGCCTGCTGGAAAACGTCACTTCTCACCCGATCGCAACTGATACTATTTTATATATGATCAGTTAATTTTAAACATATAAAATATGTTACAAGTACAGAATAAAAACATACTTTTGTTTAACTTTTGTGCAGGTTTCCAGTTCCTAATTACTATGTCAGAATGGGGTATACTTGCAATTTAAATTATTGATATTTATTTTATCAAATCTTAATATATTTCATTAATTTTTTAATAAGTTATTTTAAACCATGGAAAAGTTAAAATTCAAATATTTTCTAACAAAAAGTTTACATTTTTTTAAAAGCGATGCTAAATAATTATTTGCAAAATAAATTTTTTTATTCTATATCTTACTGTTATTGATTTATTGAAAATAAATGATAAATATTATTATTTATTTTATTATATTTATCATTAATTTATATAATTTTATTATATCAAAAATTATTCAAAATAAATTTTTCTTTAAGGCATTGAATTGGTTATTACGGAGTGTTACACAACCTATATCATTACATGATTTATTATGGTGTTTAGTAGCTGCTTTAGCTCCATCTCCAGTAGAATGTACAGAAGAAAATGATTTGGAAGTTGATCAAGGAGAAAAGAAAGAACATGACGGAATTGTAAGTAAATATGAAACTATGTTTAAATAATAAATAAACTTTTTCATTTTATTATTCAAATTATTATTGTTTTCTCCTTAATAACTTTTTTAAAAGAAAGAAATTTAATATATCATATATACAAGAAAATTTCACTAGTTATAATAATTTTGAAAAGTTTGAATTTTTAACATATTACAAATTATAAACAAAAATTTTACTAGAATATTAAACTCATCATAATTTACATATTATTAAAAATATAACAAAGTTGAATTCAAATCATTTAGTAGTGTACTAAATACATTATGTACTTAATTAAAACTAACTCTTGAAATAATAATAAATAAATAGCTGTTTTTAAAATCAACAAATTTTTGAATTGCTGTTTAATTACATTGAATAATAATCTGGCAAACTTTCCAGTTCTTTGATAAATTGTGAAGATGAAGTTACAACAAAAATATATGGGTTTAAAAATTGGTTACACCATGCAACTAATTTCCTTTCAAAAGGAGTTAGGGGTGACAAAGTTTTGTCAACCATGGGGCGAATAGTTATTGGTTGCTTATGTGTCTTAATATATGCATAGAGTTGTGAGCATATTGGATTAGATAAAAGCTTACATTTCCTGCAAGGGGGGAATCATTTCTACGTAATAAGGTAGCAAGGCAGTTTTGTAGTTTAGGGTATAGGGTCTTCAGGTGCAGGAAGGAGTTCCGCACCTGAAGTCAATAAATAGTCAGATAATATATTATCTTACTCGTTAGCAGACATGAGGACAATCTTCTTGGTCTTATCTTCATGTGTACAGATTAAATGGTTGTCTTTAAGCCAGATTTTTGTTTGTTCTACTTTCAGATAGGTTCTTCTTTCTCTTCTGCTCTAGGAGTTCTTTGTTGGTTGTTGTAGGTGGTGGCAAAATTCGTTCTTAATCGATGTCTGTCAACAGGTTGTATATGTGTTAAAAGAGATTTGATTGTTGGAGCCATATCTATAAGTTGATGAGGCTTAGTAGCCGCACAAGTTGGGCCATGGTGAGTACGTCTTGGACATATGTCGGGATGGTAAGATCACCAATTATGGTTGCAGTTAGAGAGAATGGTAGTCTATTATTACATCTACGTTTGATTTGGTTTCTTAGGACCCATTTGAGCTTCTTAATGTAAACAGATAGTATTTGCTGTTTGTAACATTGCACTTTTAATTCAAATTCTACAATTTGGGGTTCAAATATATTAGATTCAAAGAGAGTCTGGCATCTGTTGGTACAATGGCATTGGATTCTGTACTGCGCTTGTTAAATAATTTTATCAGTACGATCTCAACGTTGACTTGAGTCAAGTACGTATCGTTAGACAATTTGATAAGGCCAAAGATATTAAGACTGCTGAAGGTGTTATTATTAAAGCATATAGAAAGAAAACCCACATAATTAATGACAATCAACCCATTAACATACTGCCACAATGGTTTCTGTAAACACTACCATCAGCCTCTATTGTAATTTATTGTTTTAATTAATTTATTTTATTTATATATACTGAATAAAGAGCACAAATGGCAGTAGTCACTTCAATAAACTACTTTATTTGAAACTACGAAATACTTTCGGTCTAATATCTAGACCATCATCAGCCTAGATGGTCTAGATATTAGACCGAAAGTATTTTATAGTTTCAAATAAAGTAGTTTATTGAAGTCACTACTGCCATTTATGCTCTTTATTCAGTATAGTAATAGTGTTACAAGCAGATATCTTGTTTTAACTTTTTTTATTTAAATTTTTGTTTTGTTTATTTTGTTTGCATGATCGTTTAAACATTGTATAGCTCTTGGCATATGTTTACAAATATTTAAATGTTCTACTTTAACGTATGTTCTATACATCTGTGGTTTTAAATTTATATATTGTTCTATAATAATAATATGTTTCAAAATGTTCTATAGTTAAATTTGTATGCTGAGGATGACTTGTTAAAGTCGAAAGCACTTCAATAAATTATTTAATTTTTCCACTTTAAACTAGTGCTTGTTTTTAAGTATAATCTTGAAACATAGTTGTTTTACAAATGCAAAATTTATTTCCAAACATAAAAATTTTCGAATGTTAAATAGACTAACTCTTCCTGATTTGGTAGTTGTATATTGCTTACTACAATATTTTTGAGAAGGTTATGGATCATTATTCTTATGCAGAATTGGCAGATATGCACCTCATTTATGGGCGCAACAATGCGAATAGTAGAGCGACAGAATGTCTGTACAGGAGAACTTTTCTGCAATGCAGATGTCTGTCCAGAGTTATTTTTGCCAACATCGAACATTTCATCTAACATTATTAATTAATTAAAGTTGTATTAATTTGCAATTTTGTTAATTTAAATCGATAAATTTAATTTCAGTACTCAATTTTTTAATGTTTCTTCTCTCTCGTATATCAAAATGGAAATGATGTCACAGAATTTTAACATGTATATATCTTTTAAATGGAGCCTCATATCAAAAAACATGATTAGACTTTTTTACTCAAAATTTTACCCTCTACAAGCCTATAAATTTTGGCATAACCTTTTTGAATCACCCTGTATAGGGTGTCCCTTATGGTTGGATCAAAATTGAACCATGAATTTTTTATATCAAACTAATGAAAAAGTACTTATAAATATAAGCTCAAAAAAATCACTACATTTAAAAAAGAAACATATTTAATTAATGAAATAAATTTAAAAAAACAATGATGGAAAAATACAAGAAAATAAACCTAAATTTACTAGCCAATTTATAGCCCTTGAAATCTTAATGGATTTAGTTTAGTTTAAATTCTTTCTAATCATTAAAAATCTGTTAAGATTTCAAGGGCTATAAATTGGCTAGTAAATTTAGGTTTATTTGGATAAGTTCCCTTGAGATTATATTATAAAAAGTTTAATACAAGAAAATGTTAAACTATTTCAAACAGAAAGGATTTTCAAAATACAACATATGATATATAGCACAACAAAAACTATATGCAAAAATCAACAAGATAACAAGACTAACAGAATAAATGCATAAATGAAAATTAAGTATTAATGACAGTGATGCTTAAGGAATGCCTTGTGGTTTACCATTAGTATTTAGTTTTTATTTATTTATTTATTATGCTAGTTTTGTTATGTTATCCTGCTGATTTTTTGAGCATGTCTTTTGTGTTACTGCATTATATATCATATGACATATTTCGAAAAACCTCTTTGTTCGAAGCTTTTTGAATTTTGTACTCTGTTCTATATTTTATATATGTTAAACTCTAATCAAAAACTAGCAATTTCTGCTGCTTCTAGGAATACAAGAAGTCACAAGCATTTTAAGCAGGAAAAATACACTATTTTATTATTAGATATATACTGCATATACTAAAAATAACCTCCAGAAACATTTTCGACCTTCTATGGCCTCCTGTGAGGGCCATAGAAGGCCGAAAATGTTTCCAGAGATTATTATTAGTATATGCAGTATATATCTAATAATAAATAGTATATTTTTACATAGTGTATATATCTAATAATATAATAGTGTATTTTTCCTGCTTAAGGTGCTTGTAATGTCTTGTATATTAAACCTTATTGTCTATTTTATTTTTTAAATTTTATTGATTAAACACATTTTCTTTACAATATTTGAAAAATACTATGATAAAATGTGCATATTTCTCTAAAATGTGGTATTTTTGGGCCTATGTTTATTAGAACTTTTTTCATTATTTTGATGTAAGAAAATCATGATTTAATTTTGTCTTGACCATTACAAGTCACCATGTATGTGCATATATGTGTTGTATGATGTAATCATTAAATTTGGTGATTGGGCAATGTAGTTGACATGGGTTTGAATCTTTGGGCATTGATCTGATATATGGAAAACATTGTCTTTGTGTTTTTTATTATGATAAAGTAGAATGTAATAATAAATATTCATAGTGGTTAATTCATAAATTCTGGACATTTGTGACTTCTAGCTTCCCCGATTTACAATAGGATTTGAAGTGAATCCCATCGTAAGTAAGAGATTCAGTTCAAATCCTGTCTTGTACTTAAATATAGGAAAATCATATAGGAACTTTTATATAGGGATGGAGAAAGCCATGGCTAGTATAAGAATATTTAAATTTTATGCATTACAATAGAGATCATCCTTGACTTATAATGCATCAATTTTAGAATAATCATACTAACTATGATATAGTTGATAAGCTCTGTGATTGGTCAATATGATTTGGATGCATCCAGAGCCTGATTAATGTAGTTGCAAAAGTAGCATATGCTATGGGCCCTACACCAGTAAATATGTACATAATTTTTGATCATCTTCTAATACAGTATTGTGGGGGCCCGAGGTCCAGCCCGCTGGAGAATGTCACTTCTCACCCGATCATAAGTTACTCTCGTCCCATCAATTCCTTTCCACGTCACATCACGTCGATCGTTCACTTTTACGCGTATTGGAGAGAGGATAATTAATGTAATTATAGATATATCGGAGGACAAACCTTATGCTTATATTTAGATATATGTATATATTTATGTATGAATATCATTGTTATATCACCATTGATATATTTGTAGATCTATTTCTCCGTGGCAGAGTTCGCGATTTGTATGCCTGGATCCATTTAATGAAAATATGCTTAAAAATAGATTTACCAGTGTAGATCATTTTTGGAAAGCAGGGGGTAATTGTGGGGGCCCGAGGTCCGGCCCGCTGGAGAATGTCATTTCTCACCCTATCATAAGTTATCAGAGTTGACAACTTTATAGTCAGCATCGGGTGAGGAGGTCCCTTCTCCTGCCGGGTCCAAAATACTTTGTTCTCCACTATCCCCTGAAATGAAAATAAACACATTTGAAGTAAACCGCACAAGAACTCCGGCATTGTGCAGGTGTTCGGAGGGGTTGTGCGAAGCCAGCATCGGGTGAAGAGGTCCCTTCTTCGGCTGGGTTCGAAATACTCTGTTCTCCACTATCCCCTGAAATGAAAATAAACACATTTTGATGTAAACCGCACAAGAACTCTGGCATTGTGCAGATGTTCGGAGGGGTTGTGCGAAGTTATGAGACAGAGGTCGAGATGTCATCTTCCCAGAAAAAGGGAGAGATGTTTATTTGTTGTATCGATAGGATAGAACCGGGATTTTGAACAAAGAAAGGACAGTTGGTTCCAGTCCGCCATGTAGGACAGTTGGTTCCAGTCTACAGGATAATACACAGTTGGTCCTAGCCTGCCAAAGAGTACAGTCGGATCCAGCTTGTAGTGGAAGTCAGCCCGTTGTTGCCGTAGCAGACGATTTCATTCAGTACACAGTTGGTCCTAGCCTGCCAAAGAGTGCAGTCGGATCCAGCTTGTAGTGGAAGTCAGCCCGTTGTTGCCGTAGCAGACGATTTCATTGATCTCGCCTGACCTTATAGAGGTAGTGCGGACTACGCAGTTCCAAACTATCGTCTCTTGAAGATTCGTAAATTGTCTAATTTCGAGACGGAAGAACTGTGAACTTTAGTTAACCAGCAAGTTCAAAGGAATCAGTTTTGTTATATCTGTTCAAGGACCCACATCCGAGTGCCCCGACAGATCCACCAACTAAAAGCCGAGCTGAACTGTACATCACCTCCGTACAATCTCCCTACCCCGTCCTAAGGAGACACTGTCGAAGAATGGATTGTCAAATATCACCCTTGGAGCCAGTCCAGGACACATTGCCCAATTAGAATAACAAGTGGAGAAAGCACCAACTAACCTGAGGTATTTTCCTCCGACATAAATTGTCGGGTCTGTTGTATGTAAATAATTTATCTCTCTCCAATAAAAGATGTTTGTACCTACAGACGTAGTCTCAGTGTCCGTTTTGTCCAGCCTCTCGTCACCCGTCCTTACTTGCGTCTCACGCCGCTCATAGGCCATTTGCCTGATGGGAACCGTTCGTTCTAGTCTTGCGGCTGTGCGGGCCTCAGATTGGTGTCAGAAGTGGGATAGAAGTAATTAATAGAGGCCCGAAGGAACGATAAAGTGGCAGAAGAAAATTTGATCAACTTCGAGATGGCTGACGAGACGCAGGATGTGACGGTGTTGCGCACTGAGACATCTTCTGGCGTATCTTTTGCCTTTGCGGGCTTAATTCCTACCTTTTCGGACGAACCAACTCAACGCGTATCGGATTTCTTTGATACAATCGATGAAATCGCAGCTTTAGCCTCTTGGACCGATCGACAGCGCTTAGGCATAGCCAAGTGTAAATTGACCAGTATCGCCAGAGAGTTTGCATGATGCGATTTCCAAGCTATAGGCATAACAGATTATCAGGCGTTTAAGGCACTGATGTTACAGTGGTTTGTGAAGGCTCCATATACAGTTCGCCTTCAACAATTCCACAATTGCACGCAACAAAGAGGAGAGGACGTATGAACTTTCGCAGTTAGATTGCAGTCTCTCGCAGCTGAGACGACAATAAATGTAAACGCCGACGACGATCAAGAAAGGACAGTGGTAGAAAGATGTCAGCGGAAGGAATTGGATGAACGTGTGAGTGTCCAATTTCTCAACAGTATTAATGACAAAATTAAATGCAGCGTAATGTCGCACGACCCGAAAACCTTTGAGGAAGCCTTGCTAGTCCCTTCCCATGAAGAGATGATAGATCAGGTGATATCTAAACCAAGGCCGTATGTCAGGAAAATAGGCGAAGCTAATGCCGCCTTAATTGGGTCAGACTCTACCAATCGGGAGTTGGACAGTACCGCGGAATTGCAAGTCACAATAGGCTAGACACCTTAGAAACAGAGCCAGATACAGCGACCAATGCATATAGCGAACCAAAACCCAACATGACGATAAATACAAATCAGATCCTGATCGAGTTAAGGGAGATGATTGAACGGATAGATTGGAAGAAACATTAACAAGGCGCTCATCTTATTTCCCGCAGCCGAGAACGCGACCAAATTATTAAAATAATTTGAACTATAATTTGTCGCTGTCACAACGGTATAATATATCGGGAATCAGACAACCAGATTATTATAAGTCGCTACAAAATAGAAATCCATTTAAGAACTGAACAAACCAACCTCATTTTTGGGCTCCTCAAAATCAAAATCGTTGGGAAAATAATAGACGCATCTTTTCTCAGCCACAGAAACCGTCCTTGATACAGGGTAGAGAACGCTATCCATATTTTTATTCATCGCAAAAACGTGGATTTAAGAAATTTAAAACAAAATCAGGACGTGCAGTTCCACAAGATATTCAAAATGATAAGAATCAGAAACAGGAGAAAATTAAGCTAACTAAAGGCGAATTTAGACGTAAGCGGAAAAAGAGAAATGATAAAAATCATCAAGAGCCGATAATTCATGTTATTCCAACTATAAGGACAATCAATTGTCGGAATAAACGTACCAAAATTTGAAGACTGAAACTCGAGAATTCCAAGCCTAATTTAAATTGTTGGGTTAACGGCCATAATATCCAATTGACGGTAGATACAAATGCTGATGTCACACTGCTATCCCGTACATTTGTCAACAGACTTTGAAAACGAATAGTTCCATCTAAAGGAATGGAGTTGGAATTATTAAGCGCTACAGGACATCCTGTTCGAATATATGGAACATCGTACTTTACTTTTCAAATCGGCCCATTAAAATTTAAGCATTTGTGTTATATCGTAGACCCTAGAATAACCGCTCCAACCGACGGTATATTAGGTCGCGATATAATAATGCAACACCGCTTGACAATTTCGCTGCACAATTCAAGATTTATATTAGCTGACGGCACACAGGTAAATTTTGAGGGCGAAATATGCAACCGAGCCTCAGTAAAAAGCTCTTTGCAGCCAAACACCGTTGCTAGCATCAGGAACAAACTCGGTAGAAAACAACAGGTCTCTCCCGCGAAGTCACAGATGAGTAGCCACCAAACTGACGCGAAAACTGTAGACTTGCCGGAAGACAAAACTCTACCAATAAACAAGGAAGCTCACAACTTAGCACAACACACACAAGCAACATTTAATAAAATACACCACAGTAGTAACGAAACAAGCCCAGTAAATCATGACATCGAGGATACAAAATCAAAAAAACGACTTCTAGTTCACGCTAATGATTAAAACCGACAATAACCTGCATGGAGTCCGAGAAACAGGAAAGTATGGGATGGCGTCAAAAAGGATCAGCCAATTCCATGCCCGATCAAACTCCCGCGTTAGAAATAAAGCGTTTCGTCTGCACCTGCTCTAAGATTCCGAGGAGAATCACTAATCAACAATAATTAAAGGACACAACAAATCCCCTGTGGGTCCGGGGAAAGAATAGGTCCTCCATGCGATCCTATGGGCGGTAAAAACCCGTCGAACAGATCAATACAGGCCCAGAAAGGCTATCAAAACCCCCTGTAGGTTTGGGGATAGTAGAATTTAAGCCTACCATGAGCCTGCGTGTCGTAAAAGGCGACTAAAGGGGACGAACACAGAAAAATAAATATATAATGGTAATAATTATAATAACATAAACAAGTACCAAAGCTGTAGTAGATGCAACTAGTAAGTGTGCGCTACAAGAAGCCGACGTGCTGAAATAATACGCTACAAAAGTTGGTACACAAGAAAATATATACACTGACGGAAAAAAAAATCCCAACACCAAGAAAGACTTGTGTTAGATAAACAAGCGGTTTAGAAGAATTCAGCGATTGAGAACAACAGGTATAATTCAACATTAATAAAATATATGATAACAATCAACTTTAATAATAAATACAGAATATAGTTTAATATATAATTAAGTAATATAGATATTTTTAAGAAATTCCACTGAAATCATTATTAGAAAGACTTTTTTATGTCATGTCAAGACGTTTGATGTAATACTGTATTCGTTAGTTTCGGTAGAAATGTTCCACTTATATTCGCCACGTGCGTTTTGGCCAAAAATAGTTCTAGCCAATGAACGCACTGTCTCGGCTACAGAATACATGTCTCA
>AYEL01072012.1:0-91232 GCA_000484575.1 Olivierus martensii
TTTCGTAGCCAATGATTCTTGACACGATATATGCATCAGAAGTGGCTCGATGCCAAAAATCAGACTTCGGTTTCAAGAAAAACTCACGGTATAAATATATATACATATATTTATATATTTAAATTTTACATAAATTTATAGAATATTGAACAAAATTTAAAAATTAAATTTCGAAGTTTAAAATCAAAACTTCCGGTAAAAGTTCAAGAAAGGAGCTTTTATCAGAAATTTTGCTGCAAAAGTTAGAATGACTAACAAGCATGCTCCGAGAAAAGTGTGCCTTTTTCAGAACGTATCTTTGCACTGATTATAGCGGCGGTTGGCAAAAAGATACACTTTGATGGACCACCTCACGTCGCATTTTTCTCTTCCGCGTCATGAATGTATCCTGAATTTGATTGTTGATTAAGCGTTTATATTTGATTATGCCTCTTAATAATCGACAGATCGAATGATCTATCGAAACTATCTTTATTTATAAAGTTTGGTTCCTTTTCGTTTTTACCCGGTTGGCAAGCACTCCTTGTAAGTTTAAATTAAATGTTTAACAGAAAATTTTAAATATAGAAAAATAATCATATATATAGAAGTAATTATATAATAGTAAATATTTAAATAAATACATAAACTGTTTCTACTAGAAATAATACATAATAAAAGTTCAATGAGACTTCACTTAAACACAAACCAAAAAATAATAATACTCAAAAGCCCTTTAGCAGTCAAAAGAATTTATTCATGAACATTTTCAATGCATGCCAAGTGCGTTGAAAATGTTCCTGAATAAATTCTTTTGACTGCTAAAGGGCTTTTGAGTATTATTATTTTTCGAAATAATACATGTATAATACATCTGTTTCTTAGATATAGGAAAAAAGTGTTATGTTATTATTTATGATTTATCAAGACAGTGGTTGTTTTAGTTCTTAATAGATTATTTTATGCTGTTATAATCAAGTGGAAAGGCCTTTAACTAAATAATAATTCAAGAGAAGATTCTTTTCTGTACACTTTAAGTAAAATTGAATTTTACTGCAAGTGGATCTGTCGTTAGTCGTTTGTTTATAGGAAATTATTTATAATAATTTAGTGGCTAAGATGAAGCCTAAGTATTAGTATTGATACATATAAGCTTTTTTTTCAGATAAAGTGCCTGCTTTTGCAGTTTTAATTTCTAATAGCCAGAAAATTACTGCTTTTCAGCTAGAGATGATTATTATGAAATGTTAATGAACAATCTGTCACTGGAACAAGCTATTATATCATAGTAATATGACAATTATATATAGTGGAACCTTGTTGCATTATTCCTATTACTTTTTGTTTTCCTGCATAATTTATTTTTTTTTTATCCCATGAAAAACTAGTGAATTGCCACATGTAAATAAAACTATTTTTTCCTGACTGTTGATCATGAAATTATTGTTTTATCATGTCGATCATTGACAAATCATGGTCCTGATATAGGTAGTTTTTATAAAATTTGAAACAATAAAGCAGAGATCAGCAGCCTTTTTATTATTAAGGGCACAATGAAATTTTAAAAACCATCGAGGACGCATAGTTTAATTTAAAAAAAAAATTAATTTACTAATTTAATTTTGTAATCACAATGTTGTAATAAATAAACAAAATAATTATGTATTGAAATATGTATATTTATACAAAATAAAGATTATACATGTATGTAATTAAAAAATCAAAATTAAATTAAAAGTATGCACATAAAATAACACAAAATCAAATTAACTAAATTTACAAATAATTGTTATTATATGCATAAATTTAATGAGAAATTTATCTATACATATGCATAATAAAATTTATATTTATAAATTTTGCATATGCATATGTATGAACAATATTATGAAATGCAAATGCATTTTAGTATGGGTGCTACATTGCTGACCCTTGATGTACAATATTATATTCTTTGCTCTCCATCCTTTTCTTTGGATTAAGTGACAACTTGACAACACTTGTTAAGAATCGCAGACAGTTTTGACTCTGTCACTTTTGAGCTTTTCTTCATTACAAATGGTTCAGTGAATTCTGTGCTTCATAGTGTCAGTTTTTTTCTATTTTTATTATTTCATTATATTTTATTCATATTTGATTTGGTTTCCATTGTTCCTATTGTTTATTTTATTATCTTGGTCCAAAATAATACACAACAACAAACTTATAATTCAAACCAAAAATATGTTTTATTATAAAGTATTTTTTAATATTGACCCATCATCAGTACATTACAGATTCTAATGTACTGATGATGGATTAATACCTAAAACTATTTTATAATAAATCTTTTTTGATTCAATTTATAAGTTTGTTGTTATATGCTATTTTGACTTCCTGAACCAGGACATTGTTTATTGTGTATCCTTAGTCCATGTTCCAAGTTAAAAAGCAAATGAAAACATTATGCAAATGTTTGAAAATAATAGAGGAGATAGAGAAATATTTTGAAGAGAAATATATCAACATTTCTAAACATTCTGGATTGGCTTCAAATACATTAAATTCCATATTTGCAAAGACAATAAACCCAAGAGCAAATAGAAAAATGTAGTAATGCCAGTAAGAAGTAGAAAATAGGTAGGGAATTGATATTTGCTGAATTGAAAAGTATGCTCTTCATGTAGTACCAATAGACATGAGGATTGAATATTCCAGTTGATGAAATCAATCTTTGTGAAAAGGCAAAAATAATTTCAGTGCAGCTGAACATGAAAAATTTCACTACATTTAATGGCTGGATTATGAGATTTAAGGACCAGTAGGGCCTATTATACAAGAAGTTAGCCAGAGAAAGTGCTGCAATGGACAGCAAATGCATAGAAGTGTGATTGGAAAGAATACCATATTTGTTGAAGGGTTACAAACCACATGTTATTTATATTGCAGATGAGGTGAGGCTCTTCTCTAATGTCCTTCCTGATAGGATCTTGGCTCCAAAGAAGTGTCTTTTCTGGCAAGAAAAACTCTAAAAACAGATCTAATGTCTTACTTTGTGTTAATAATAATGGAAATGATAAACAGATCCAGTTGTTATCTGAAAATATTCAAAATTTAGTATTTCAAGAATATAAAAAAAAATTATCTGTTAAATACTGTGTGAAAAATAAAGCATGAATGGCCAGACATTTTTTTCTTTATTGCATTTATTAGATGCAAGTATGGCTTCACAAAACAGAAACATTCTCCTCTATGGATTATTGTGCTCACATCCAAAAGATACATCATTAAGAAATTTAAAAATCATATGGTACTCAGCAAATTGTGTTTTTAAGCAGCTTTATAGGGAACACCTTTTGCAAACAGCTATTTGCTTAATGGATGCAGGAAAAAATATGAAAAACAAGATAAAGGTATTGGAAACAATGCATTACATTGTTGTTACTTTGCATCAAATAACTTGCAGGCAATCAAACATTGCAAAAAGCTGGTTATATGTAGGGATGCTTTCCAGGCAATAGTGATATATTGATGATGATTCTTTCAGCCAAGACTAGGACAAATTAAGTGGTATGAACAAAAATAAATTTGAGTACTCTGCCCTCTCTGAACTACCTTTGGTCCAGATAGTGGGCCACTTGTCTATAAATTCCTTCCTTATTTCTACACCACTGATTTCCACTTGGTAACCAATAGTATAGAAACAGTGGAGAAAAACTGCAAAGAGTCTCATGGCATCTGGAACTGTGGAGAGGGAGAGATGATGACAAATCCTAGGTTATGCTGAACTTTGTCAAAACATATAGAACATTGATGAAAGTAAAAGCTTTCTTTTACTTTTAAATATGTATATATGTATTATAAGTATAGCATAATATATGTATAGCATAAGTATATGTATAGCACAAGTGATAATAGCAATCATAAAAGTGTTCTAAGCCTTGAAAAATCATACTTTGAATTGAGGCATAAAGTTTGCACAAAGCAAATGTCAAAGACTTTTTTTAGTCTGTGAGGAAGTTAACTTGGACCTGTCCTATTTTTATTTTATTATGCACTCTATTATTTATTTATCGTTATTTTCCTATCTACTAACGTATTATATTTTAGTTTAAAAGTTAACTTACTTCCCACGTTCTCCGCCTCCGTCGTTGGCAATCACGTGATACGGGATCGGCGCCCGTACCCGGAAGAGCTATCCCGGTTAATAATGTCTTATCTACATAATAATTGCCACTGAACTGATATGTGAAAATAAGAATGATCCGTATCGGTATTTTGTTCGATATATAAATTAATTGTAAAGATAATGACATAAATGAAATACTCTGTAAACTAATAACTTTGAACTTGTTATGTATAAGTATGTAAATGAGCGAGTGCGGCGGTCACTCGAGAATTGTATAAAAAGACGACGCAATCGACAAGCATTAGAGGTGCTGAATTTCCAGACGTGGAATTGGTGAAAGGTGACAATTGAGTTCTTGTAGGGATCGACTATTGATTGAAGTTTGTATTGGAAGTGGAGGTATTGGAATTTAAGTAGTATTTAAGGTTTGTTTCTTGTGAAATTTTGATATTTGAATTGGATTAAATAAGTTTTGTGGTTTATTTCATTGTGCTTTATTAAAGTTTAAATAAAGCTTTTATTAACACTTTTGTAAGTGTTTTGAGTCTAATAAATTTATATTTTCTTATTATCTAACTTGTTTGAGAATTTCTTTAATTTATTAGTATAAGTTCTAACATCGTTTTTCTTTGTTGTTCGTTTTACTGTTAACACTTAATCGGTACTTTCAGTGTAAGTTCCGATATTTAGTTTCGTTTCGTCAGTTCGACGTTACTGTGTGTTAGATTATTTTGTAGTATTAAGTTAGAACTTAGTTAAAGACCTGAGCTCAGGCAGAACTCTGGACTTTGCAGAGTCGCTAACCGTTAGGCTTAGTTGGTATTGACAGTCGTACTAAAGCGCGACTTTGCAAGTCTTGATGTTTGATCTTTGAGTCAGTAATAACAATTGTCAAACTTGTTGATTCCCATAGACAAGTATCAGTCTGAAGATTTATTTATTTTAATGAAGTTCTATAGCCAGGAACCTCATGAAAAAATAAATAAATCTTCAGAATGATTTGTTAGTTCAATTCTGGAGAATAGTCCTTCAACCCACACTGCAGAATGTTGTTGTTAACAAAATGGCACATTTTCACAATTGCAATTCACTATACACAATAAATAATAAAAACAATAATAATAAATACAAATAATAAACTATACAATGCTAATGATGAAGATTACACAATGATGAATGAGGACAGGACAGAATTCAACTCTAAAGAATTCTAGCTAGATGAGTAGATGAGTTTATATTCAGCTGATTTAAGATCTAAGGCATAATCTGGGAATGCAGATGTTTTCCATAAGTTTATAACAAAAAGAAATGAATTTATATAATGGTACAAAATTTCTTTGATAATTAAATGCTTCTTACTGTAAAATCTTAATAAAAGAAAACAATAAGCTCATTCATTAAGATAAACTGCTTAATCAAAAATGTTTCCAGCTATCTACATAGCCTACCTCAGTTAAAGTACAGACTAGAGAGCTGAAGGAAAAGTGTTTCTGGTCTGTACTTTAATTAAAGCAAGCTGTGTGGCTAGCTAAAAACATTTTTGATTAAACAATTTATCTTACTGAATGAGTTTATTGTTTTTTTTTTTTAATTTTCATTCTTTGATGGCATGCTAAATTTTATTAATTAAAAATAATGTACATGAAGGTTAATATTATTAATATTTTCTTAAAACTACTGTATATACTCATGTATAAGCCAAGATTTTTCCCAAAAAAATTTTCTGAGGTCAGCTTATACACGGATCAAAAAAATATTTTTTTTTTTGGCTGGAGAAATTGAAGTAATAAGCAAAGCCATAACTTATTGAGCGTCTCCTGAAGACCAGGAAGGAAATTTTGTAATAATTCATTTAATATGACATCTTCTGAAGTCAGGAAGGAAATTTTGCAATAATTAATTTAATACATTATCAGGTAAAATTTATCTTACTCTGAATTGAAATTAAAGTAATAAGCAAAGCCATAACTTATTGAATGTCTCCTGAAGACAGGAATCATAACTTACTGAACATCTCTTGAAGACCAGGAAGGAAATTTTGCAATATATACGATATTAGGTAAAATTTTATCTTACCCCAATGCGATTGAGCGCATCACGCCACCGACTCCAACCTGCGTCTATATACTGTAATCAGATAGGCGACGCCACGCTGCCCGATATGATGCAACACGAAAACTTGACAATCAATCAAGAATCTTACCTGGGATTCATATTTGAGTGAAAAAAAAATATATTTATTTTTCATTATTATTAATTAAGAATGTTTTAATCCATTCACTAGTAACCGATAAATACTTATTATATTTAACTCATCGATGATTTAATTAAAATAGATTAAAAAGTAACTGTTTAAAATAACGAAAAAGTAATAATTATTTAAAATCTGTACTGAAAATAGATTAAAAAGTAACTAATGTTTAAAATAACGAAAAGTAATAATTATTTAAAATCTGTATTGAAAAATAACTTTAGTCTATCAAAGAAAGTTCATCGTAAGCAAAATCAAAACTTTTAAATCGCACGCTTAACGTCTAGAAATCACGTTGCACACATCATCCTAATGGTGTATGACATCATTGTTAGGGTGATCCACTCATTTTAAAATACGATCAAAGATTTGATTGGATACAAACTTAACTCAACTATAGGGAAAACGAAACTTCGGATGGTCTCTTGGGAGTCGTGTGATGTAGACGTATTCTAATGGAATTTTTACTGTGATAATATGAACTTTTTTAGAAAAGAAAAGTTATTCAATAACAACAATAAAAAGAAAATATTTTTATGAAATTATAAAAATTTATTACTATTCGTTAACTTGATATTTTCTGAAGCTACGTCATCCTACGATAATGTCATACACAGATATCAATCTCGCTTCGGAGTAAAATAAAATCTTATTTTACCTGTTGTGATTGAGTGCAGCAGGTAGAGTAAAAGAACTATATAAATCCACCCTGGATTTATATAGTGCATCAGATAGGAGATGCCACGCTGCCTGATGCGTCGCAATGCAGAAATTCTCGACAATAATCCAAGAATCTTATGTAGGTGCGCTGCATTGGATGACTTTAGCTGGATTATTGTCGAGAATTTCTGCGTCGCAACGCATCAGCAGCGTGGTGTCACCTATCTGATGCACTTATACAAATACAGGTTGGAGTCATCGATGCGATGCGCTTGATCTCTTCGGGTAAAGTAAAATTTTACTTTTTAAATTGATATATTGGTGCTTGCATTATAATAATTTATTTTATAAATATATATTTAAAGTTTTAATAAAATATTTATTTTGGCAAATAGCATTGATATGTCAGTAACTAAAAATCAAAGATCACGTAATTTATCGATTTCAAATTTTTATAGAATTTTAAGTGCTAAAGTCTGTAGTAGGCTTATATACAGGTTATACATTTTTACCAATTTTCAAGCTGTGAAGCCGGGGGGGTCAGCTTATACATGGATCGGCTTATATTCGAGCATATACGGTATTAGTGTTCATGAGGTTGGTTATTGTGAATCCTCACAAATATAATGCATATCTTTTTCAGTGGATAATAATGATTAAATTGTTCTTATCTATAATTTTTAATAGTTTCCCATTGCTATGGTTTTCCCACATATATTGTTTTGTTTTCTAACTCCATAAAAACTGATGCAACAAGATTTCACTCTATTTGTAACATCACATATTATTAGGCTATCATATCATCATAATGATGATAACATAAGTGTTGATATCATCTTTGGGATCGTGTGTCCATCCTAGATTTATTATTCTGAAACTTAATAATAAAGGTCCTAGCAATGCCACAAAGTTCAAATAAAAAAATCTGAAAGGTTAAATTAAGCATATTTTGTTATGACTGAAAAAAATCCCAGTTCTAAATGGATTTTGAAATTTGTGTTAATATGCTCATTGCTATCCTGGATATGCTGCTGAATTTTCAAGACACATTCTATTTTGCAAAGAGTTATAGCAGCTACAGAAAGATAAAAATTACTTTTTATTATTATAGATTTTAATAGATGGTGATTATTTTGCATTATGATTGACTAAGCATATATTATAAATTAGATCTTAGTAATATTTTGAAGTTAGTAATATCAAACTACACCAATAGAATATTTTTGCTAACAAAACAAAATTTCTATTTTCTTGTTTTGATGACAGAAAAAAATTCAATTTCAATCAAATTATTGTATCAGAATCATAGTAACTTTTAGTAAAAGTTTAAATATTTAGAAGCATCTCCAAGAAAAAAATATTCTATATTTTGTTTTGTTAAACTGAACTTTCAGTTTTTGTTTTGTAATTTTGGAAATATTTATATCTATATTTTCTTTGTATATAATTACTTTTCAATAAAAATAAAATAAGTTTGAGAAAGTTTAATATTGAATGTGGTATTTACAAGATTTATATTAAATATTATTAAAACATAAAATCTATTTTAATTTCATATGTAATAATTATAGATATTTTGAACAAGATGATGATGATGAAGGAAATCCTGGAAATTTAGAATATATACCTGCTCCTGGTAGTCCAACTCTTGAACAGCAACAAAAACCACCAGCTCATGAATCAGACAGTGAAGAAGATCCTTTGGATGCATTTATGGCAGGATTGGAGGTAATGCTTAAAGATAACATTTAAGTAACAAAAACATTTTATAAAGTCAGTTTAGATTTAAAAGAATTATAATTTATTTAAAGTTTCATAATAATAATTTTTATTTTACTAATTATTGTAATATATCTTCTTATGATGCCAATACGTAGTTATTTTGAAATGTTGTTATAAATTTTTTTAGAAAGTTTGTATTTGTCTTAAGTTTCATAATGATAATTTTTATTTTACTAATTATTGTAATATATCTTCTTATGATTCCAATACGTAGTTATTTTGAAATGTTGTTATAAATTTTTTTAGAAAGTTTGTATTTGTCTGGAAATTGCTTTTATAGACAGTTTCAAAATATCTTTAATAATTTATTTTTTCAATGAGAAAGATGCTCTGGGGCATCTTTCTCATTGAAGATATATACTCTGCAGTATTTTCATTCTTGTTGTAATAAACAGATCATTTTTTAATATGTGAAATAAAATATTAATAATTATCATATTTTCATTATTCTAAGATGTAAATTTTTTCATTTTTTAATTTCTTTGAAATTAGAATGAACCTTAGAATGAATCTATGAATCTTACAAATGATGTTAAAACACACTCTTCATAGCTTGATTTAAAGGAACAAATCATCACTATATTAGAAATAATTAGGTTTTTCTAACAATAATCATTGAAAGCATATTATTAGACATTCAAATATCATGGCAAAAGATAAAAAATGAAATCAAAATAAAACCTGCCAAAGAAATTTCATTGCAATTTAAAATGAAATGGGAAATGCACCCTGATCACAGTGCTCATTGGAAGTGCATAATCATTTGTTATTTACTTACTGATTAGAACTTTGGAGATTGACAAACTTGATTGGAAATATCAGAATTGCCATGTCTACATCATACAACAATTTCCAACATTACAACCTATAATTGTATTTTTCTTATAATAGCACATAATATCTTTAAAAAAAAACATAAAAAATAACATTTTACATTATATAAACTTAAAATATTAAATAATGCACAATGGTTTAAAAATTGACTGAAATTGTCTAAATCTTTATAATATAATTCCTATATAATATAATGTCACTTATTATACTTTCATTTAAAACACAGGTTTTTTTATCCTAATTATTGCATTATATAACATGGCTATACTTATATATGATAAAGGATTTAGCATTAGATAACTGATAATGAAATTTAAAATACACATAATTACAAATAGTTTGTTGAGTTATTAGTATTTTAGTTACAAAATTTCATACATATGAGCATGCCATTTCAAGTTTTTAAAATTTCAAAAACTTCTAAAATTTTGAACAATATGATAGCAAACTGCTTTAGCAAATGAATGTAATGTAAAGCAGAATTTCTTATTCAAATCTTTGAAATAAATTTTTAATTAGTCCAGTTATGACATATTACACAATAAAGTATAGGCAGTCCTCAACTTATGACTACTTTGACTTATTACATCATTCATATTTACAATGGTATTGATAATTTCTGTGATTGGTCAATACAATTCACAAGGATTCAAGTTTTTGAGCAATAGTCTAATAAACAGATAGCACCTTTTTATCTGGTTCTTGAAGTTTTGTGTTCATTATGTTTATTAAGATAATGTATAATATCCTAGTAAATATTAGTAATGAGAAGACCATAAATTTTATGCATTTTCTACTTATGATGGCAGAGTTGAAAACTCAGTCATCTATATATCAATTGGTTTTGGTACTTCTGAATTTAGCATAAGAAAAGTTTTTAAGTTAAGAACAAAACTTATAAATGAACTATGTTTATAACTTCAAGAACATCTATACCAAAAATGTGTGTCTTGTGAAATCTTTCAATAAATATAAAATAAATTTATGCAAAGATATGATAAAAAATCTAACTGCAAAATAAAAAAATTCTGTAAAAACTAATCATAACTGCTGGAAAAATTAAAACTTACTAGAAAACTTTTACAATTAAAATTATTAATAATAGAACAAAACTGTTCAAAAAATTTTCTGATAAATATCTTGGTTTTTTTTTGATAAAATGAAATATTATTTTGTTCCCTTTACAAAATCCTGCCATACTATAAGCAATATTATGTGAAGCATATTAAAAATTCTGATTATTAGATAAGTTTGAATTATATTGTGTAGTAAGAACTTTTATTAAAATATTACTTTAATAAATAAATGTTAAAATTTGTGTTTTGAGTGAAAAATTAATTCTGAAAGGAAAATTTTAATTTTATTAGAAAGAAATTGAAATTGATAAAACGAAGAAAAGCAAAGATACAAAGTGAGTAAATTAATTTTTTGATATTATATATATATATATTCTTCCTTCAATTTATTATTATAAAAAATATAAGATAATTTGATTAATAACTTGTTCTGATAAATCTATATATATATATAAAATTCAATGTTTACTTGTCTGTTCCACATAGGTTCCCAAACTGTTTGACCTGTTGGGACTAAACTTTATGGGGTGATTTCCCATGAATCCTGTGAGTAACATAAGATATCCAAACTCAAAATCCAAGGGATTGGGAACATTATGGTCATGTTTCTATTTGTCTGTTCCACATAAGTTTCCACACCATGTGACCTATCAGAACTAAATTTTGATGGTGACTTCTGATAACCCTCAGATAATATAGAAAAAATCAAAATCAGCCCAAAGGGTAGGGTGCAATTGGATCATTCTATCTATCTGTTTGTTCCACTTAGGTTCCCACACTGTTCGAACTGTTAGCATCAAAATTTGCAGGACTACTTCCTGCAAGAACATAATGTACTCTCAATCAAAATCACCCCAGAATTGGTATTTTGGGTCATAATTTAAAATGTGTTTAAATTCTTCAGGATATTTGTTCTGAATATTGTTGATGTTGCAAAGTATGAAGTAGGGTGACATCATTGTCTCACAAGTATGACATTACCATGATGTAACAATGAATGACATTGCAAATGTCATCAGTGTGTGACATCATTGTGCCATAGCAATGACGTCATAACAGTTCTGGCATGTGAAGTAGCAATGTATAACATCAAAAACCAGCAGAATGAATGATATCATCAGAATGGGGTAATATATCACTATGTAGTAATGTCATCATTTTGTGACATAACTGTGATGTAGCAATGACACAACTCCAATATATGAAGTAATGGTGGATGATGCTACAAAATGTCAATCTGTATGACATTGCTGTGGCATAGCAATAAGTGCTATCATAAATATTCCAATGTACAACATAAATGGATGATGTCCCACAATGTTATCAATGTGTGATGTCAAAACAGTTGTGATATATAATGTAACAATCAATGATGCCTCAGAATGTCATAATAGTTCCACTGTACAATGTAACAATGGATGCTATCATAAAATGTTAGTGTATGAAGCCACAAAAGTTCTGATGTATAGGTCACTATGGAATCTTCATCACACCAAAAGGTTTTGACTTTTTCAGTTTTGCTTACAAGTAGAATATCATTTGTGACTATCAGAGAATCTTGCAAACCAGAAACTATCATCTCCTACAAATGATGTGCCAAAAATTCCCAAGCAATACTGGATAAACTGGCTTGTAACAAATAATAATCATCAAATTTAAATACAGGTCTTTCTCTTTTTTTCTAATGATTACATTAATTCTTACTTTTTTTTGATTTGTTTAAGTAATTTTTGTTTTTACAAAGAAATTGTTTCGCTATTGATTAATTAGTTTATTATAATCTGAAATTAAATCAGTGATTGTATTTTATTTTATATGTTATTTATAATTTCTGATTCATATTTTAATAAATATTTCTAAATAAGTTTTCAAACTGTTTCAATAAAAATTATTATTCAGGTATTATATTACTAATTTAATAATATGAATAATGATTAATTTTATGATTTTTATTATTTATTCTATTCATTGATTGTTCAGATATATTTTCATATCAAATTATATTGACTGTTATATCTAATGGCAGATATAGCTGTCATATAATTTTTATGTTTTTTGAAAACTTATATAAATTTTAATTCAAATGACAATGAATGCAAACTAAAAAGGATGAGGTTCAATAGGTCAAACCTAGACACCTAAATCATTTGGAAACATGATATCAGAAATTAATTAAATATGAATATTTCATGGTGGAAATGCAACACACTTTCATTCTGTTGTCAAGACAATCATTCAGTCAATTGGCTACCATTATTGAAAGATCATTAATGGCCATTGTAAGTCAGGATGAAAGTAAATATATATATATTTATTTACTTTCAAGATTTTTTATTATATTGTTAAAACATTTTCTTAAAATTTCTTCCTTTTAATATGAAATTAAAAAAGATGTATATTTTAACTGTATTTACTGGGAAAAGAATACAAATAAAAATATTTGCAGTTTAATTAATCTTATAATATATAAAAGAACTTCTTATATAATATTTCATATTTTATTATTTTTCAAAATTAAAAATCCAATTTCATTATATTTTTGTCATTTAAAACATTTTCCAGTTATATATATTTAATGGATATGGGGAATTCTCTGAATTAAATACAGTAGTAGTTGAAAACTGTAAAGCTTTGTTGTCTATTATGTTGTGCTTAAGTATATCATTATGATCAAATTAAAATTCTAATAGATAATTAAAATATAAACTATATTTTAATTATATAAGTATATTAAGTATGAACTTATAATATACTTATTTATTTTAGAGGCATTCGAGATGATATTGAAAATGAAGATGATGAAGAATCTTATTATCGGTATATGGAAGAAAATCCTACTGCAGGAGTTGAAAAAGAAGAAAGTGATATTGAATTAGAATATGATGAAGATGGAAACCCAATTGCCCCTCCTAAATCTAAGGTAAATATACCAAACTTCGGACCATTGCCAGTTCACCCGTCATTATCAGTTCAGACTCCACAACCCCCCGCATCTTCATTTCTCAGCCTCACTCAAATACGAATTTTGATATAAATGTCAGAGTTCTGTATCCAATTTGTAAATTCAGAAAAAACTTCACCGTAATTAGCAGAAAAATTTTTACTAAGAATTAAAACGCAACTTACAAAAAAGTAACTGAGTTACGTTTGTCTCCCCTGCTCTTCGAAGTTTCCAACAAAACGAATTCCAGCTGTCCAAGTTCAACATACCATACTGTGATAAACGGCACCTCCACCATTCCTCCTTCGATACAGTAACAAATACAGCAAGTAATGCAGGGAAACAATTCGGCTGTCCTCTAGCTGAGTTTTAACAGCTAAATGATTTACATACCAGCTCAACATACAGTAACTGAATAATTCACTTAATACAGTTTTTTTACTTTTAACATTATTAAAATAAATTAATATTAGCATAATCCAAATTTTACAACGTATTAATTGGAACAAATTATCATAATAATTTAACTAAATTTATTCCTCCATCCTGTCCTGGCTTTAACAAACATGGCGACCACCATAACAACGCATCACTTCCAGTAAGTCCTACATCGTCAATCTTTACAAACATATAAGTTGTATTCTTAATTCTTAGTTCAAAGTGATATATTGCAACATTGATTAATGGGAATTCATATGATATAGTATACTAATGATTTTCATTTATTTTAAAGACTATTTATGTTTGATTTTTCCCATATTTTTTTACAAGAAAATTGCACATTATATTGTATTTATTGTAAGACATTTTGATAAATGTTCCATTTCAATTTTTAATAATAATTCTATCAAATAAATATTTTCTCAATAGAAAAATATTTATGCTTTATTGTTTGCTAATATAGTGGAGCATCATTAATCAGCAGCATTAGGATATACATTATGCTGAATTATAAGTTTTGAAGGATTGTATTTTTCAAACAATTATTTTTAGTAGAATTTCTGAAATAAAAACTAATTGTAAGATGTTTTTTAGCAGAAATGCTGCCATATTATTATAATGTGCTAACATATTAAATAGTGTAGACCCTACTTGCAATTTATTCTTCAAATTAAAAATATTTTCAAAAATTTATCAAAAACTTTCCTAAGTTCATATATATACTAGCTCTTACAACAAGAAAATTTTTTTTTCTTTTTGTTGCAAGAATATGAATTTGCAATACAAAACTGGAGTTTTAGAATCTTCCTAAGTTGTTCTGTTGTTAAGAAAGCAGAATTTTTTTTAGTATTAAAATGCATTATTGCATTGATTTCAAAATTTTGTTTAAAAAAATATATTGGATCTGTAACATTTTATTTTACTATTTACATTTATGATTTTTTTTTTATTACATTAAACAATGCATTCTATTATCTAAACATAGTAACTATGTTATTGCACAGCAGTAATGATACAATTTTTACTTGAAATTGTTTTTTTCTAAAAATTTTTATATTTCTTCTCTTATATTTTTACATTATTTAACCTTTAACACTCCACCGCCTGGTCTCCCGAGACAAATGCGCTCCGTCTTGCACTCCTAGTACTGGTCTCCCGAGACAAAATTTAAAACTTAATAACTTCGTAATTTTTGCGTAAATCATGGTTAAAATCTCAAATTCTAGTTAATTTTGCGTAAATCGAGAAAAAATGGTTAAAATCTCAAATTCTATCATATATTCGTAAATCGAGAAAAAATGGTTAAAATCTCAAATTCTATCATATTTTCTGCTCCAATGACTTGATAGCCAAGACAAAATTTAAAACTTAATAACTTCGTAATTTTTGCGTAATGGTAGCCAAGACAAAATTTAAAACTTTTAATAACTTCGTAATTTTTGCGTAAATCGAGAAAAAATGGTTAAAATCTCAAATTCTATCATATTTTCCCATATATCTGTAATAATCAAAAATTTGATTTTCCGTCGATATTTTAATAAATTTTTAATTATCCCTTTAATTCAAACCCAATCCGAATTAATTAATATAATTGTGATCTTCGAACCCAATCCGAATTAATTAATATAATTGTGATATTTGTACCCCCCAAAATCAAGAACAGCTTGTCCAAATTTGTTCGACTTCAAAATCATGTTCCACATTTCCGTCAGATTTTATCCTTACTTCTTTTTTACAAATATCTTGATCCAGTAAATTATAATTTGGGAAAGTTTGCCTCCTTGTAAATAATACGATTTTAGCACTTTTTCACACCTAAAATTTGATAAATTAGTTTTATTTAAAAATTTATAAATTTTAACTTATCAGCGAAACAAAGCGACCTATACCACACTTGACGATCGACGCGGAAGTCGGCGTCCTAGATTCTGGCAGGAAATATCTAACGGTTTTTCGAAATCAGCTGATTGTTTGTTTATATTAGTTATATTTTAAATGTAACACAAAAATTTAAACAATACAATTATTTTTCTGTTATCTGCAGTCGAAACAAGTAAGTAGTACACCAGGGTGCATAATTATTGTCAAACAATGTCTATCCAAGGTCAATTATTGACTTTAGGGCATATGGGTTGTTTACATTATTTGACGAAGGGGAGGCCGTGACAACCTGTCCCCTTTGTTTGAAAATGCTGTTGACTTTAGGGCATATGGGCTGTTTACATTATTTGACGAAGGGGAGGCCGTGACAATCTGTCCCCTTAAACATATTATTTATGTATTATTTTAATATTAATAAAGAACAGAAATTTTATGCTGCACTTTATACTTCATGTTGTCCAGTTTCAATAGTCATGCTTTACTAGAAAATACTAATGATGTATACAAATTTCATTCAAATTGGATAATATTTGCATGAGCTGTTACTCCAAAATATATTAATACATCAATAATATAACTAATATCAATTATTTTCAATAAATCTGAAATTGATAAATTTTAAACATAATAATAATAATAATAATGGAAAGAGTCATATGTGCAATTCATCAGTTTTGGTTTGACTAGTTAATTTTGTATTAACATGGAATCAACATTATAGATATAAAATTTCTTGAAAAAAATCCTTTAATTTGAAATTGCATAATTTGAACTCTAATTTTTTTTAGTCTCAAATTACCACAAAATTTCCTAACTGCATATATAAGTAAAAAAATAAAATTGATCAACATCTCTTAATGTCTGCAACAACAATTTTTTTAACTAATATATTGCAGAGAGTCTGAAATGAGCTATGGGTGTTTGGAGAAAGTCAAAAAAAAAAAAAGAAAAAATTGAGGAATAAAAAAATCACTATGGTAAATTTTAAAATATTGTATATTTTTCAGAAAAGGCCAATAAGAATGAAAACAATAAATTTAATAAAAAAAATTGTTATAGTAAAATTCAAAACTTCATGATCAACATTATTTTTTAAAATAACATAATGATTAGAATTTGATACTTTGAATTTAAGTGTCTTTACTGTGTAATGACAATTATTATTAAAAAAGAGAGTATTATTATATTTTATAGTTTTTTTTAATATAACAGTATCTAAATTCCATTATACTATATGATTTATTTAATCAGGCATTTTTATAAAAATTAATTTAGATCGGAAGAGCGGCAGAAGACGGCATACGATATCGGTCTCGGCATTCCTGCTGAACCGCTCTTCCGATCTTTATAATTATTTTTTTTTAAGAATTATTCTAAAATCTGAGGTGTAATCTGATTGTGATGTATCTGATCTTAAATGTATTGCTTCATATTTATATTTTAGCCAATATCAATAAAATTAATTACAATAGAATCCTGATTAATCAGATCTCATTTAACAAAGGTTTTGTATTATCTGAGGTGAATTGCAGTTTACCTTGTATTGAATTTTTTTTAAATTTTGTAATTTTCATAATAAAACAGTTGTAAATAATAATAATAATAATAATAATAATAGTTTTCAAGTTTGTGCACCGAAGCATCGTTCGTAAAGCGAAGCAAAATTTGTTTGCAAATGGTGAAAGCATCGTTCGTAAAGCGAAGCAAAATTTGTTCGCAAATGGTGTTCGTGATTTGTTTGTGAACCGAGACGTTCGTGATCCGAGGTATCACTGTAGTAGGGAATTGTGAACCGAGACGTTCGTGAGATCCGAAGGTATCACTGTATATAAAACTATTAAAAGTGTAACATTTCATATCATATAAAAGAAAAATATGAAATAATATATAAAAGTTGAAATATAAAAATCACTATTTGCAAGGTGAAAATAGTTTTATTTGCATATAACGTTTTCGGACGCATTCCGTCCCTCTTCAGTCTAATTATAGTAAACACTAGTTACATAACACTATTTCGAGCATTATCCTAAACTGGAATATACATCATTTAGAACTATATTCAAAATCATTTGCTTGCAAATGTCTTATGAGCTCATTTTCACAAAAAATAGACATATCTTTAACACGCCTTGAAATTGTAGTATCTGAAAGGGGGATACAATCAACTAATTTAGCATGTTCTTCCCCAATCATGGTAGTAACTACATCTTTTATACATGGCTTAATTAATTTTTCTGCAATTGTATAAGCTTCGCCCTGTTGAGCAATGCGATAACTGACATGATACGATACTTCCAAAGCATTACCATTATCGTTTTTAACAAAGTTCATAAAGGTCTTTTTTCTATTCTTCAACTCATTACATTTTCTTTTAAAATACTCAACATTTTTATTTTGTAAAGTTGGATGATTTGTTTCCAAATGTCTTTTCAATTTTGCGGGATTTAAACTGCTGTTGTGCATCACATGTTCACATTCAACGCATAACGGTTCATTTTCATCACCAATCCACGTAAAACCAAATTTTATGTATTCTTCATTATACTTCCGCTTTTTATGAATGGGTAAATCCGAATCACCGACTTTTTGGTACTAACATCTGATTCATTTTCAACAGTAGTAGCGGAACTAGTTCCGGCATCCATGGAATGAAGCTTACCAGTTTTCAACCACATATACATTATTGCTACAGTAGTCTAATTAAATTGAAATAAATAATAAGAGTTATCAATTATGATATAAAAACAAAATAAATACTCTCTTGTACCAGTAGTCTAATTAAATTTAAATAAATAATAAGAGTTATCAATTATGATATAAAAACAAAATAAATACTCTCTTGTACACTTGTACGTGATTGTATTTAACAGACAGAATGAGGTTAACAGAACTAATATGTGACGTCATGCGTCTTGATTGGTGTATTTGAAGCACGTGACTTTTACCGAATTTCAAGATTTTATTTTATCCATAAAATATTTATTTATATTTATTTTTTTACAATCAACTGCCTTTTTATATCCAATTTATATTAATATTGTAATTTTTACTTAAATATTTTATTAATCTAATATTTTAATAAGACAGTCCACTACCCCGTTCCTACATGAAAAATTCCTTGTATAGATGATTTCCATTTTACGTGCGTTTTGGCTGAGCAAATAGTGACCACTTCCGAAACCCCTGTCAACGTTCCAGGGAACCCTAGGGTTCCGCGGAACCCAGGTTGAAAACCACTGCTGTATATCGTTAACCTAAAATATAAATATGTTGCTTCAATATCTCTTTCATATTTAAAATTATAAAATATACTGTATATGTTTTTGAGCTTTTTTTGGAACAACTTATAATTAATATGACTTACATGCAGGGCCGCCGAGAGGGGGTGACATCCGAGACTTTTGTCACGAGCCCGACTGTCGGGCCCTGACATATCACATAATGTTTCCGATAGTTCGCAGGTTTCTGCCAGAACACCTAAGCAATCGTGCCAAAATAAACTACTTTATATATAACACGATATGTAATATATCTAATTTTGAATTTATTGTTCACTTTTTTAAATAAATGCTTATTGCTTTATATGGCTTTTTTTATTAAACCAAAGTGATGCACTTTTTTAAGTTGGGCCCGGACTACAGAATTGTCACAGGCCCGAAAATTTCTCTCGGCGGCCCTACTTACATGCAGATCTATAGAATTTTAATTTTATAGGATGAAACTTTGAAAACATTTCAACTCTATAAAATGAAAATCCTATTTGAATTTTATTTGTTTACAGTCGACATTTTATAATTATAATTATATAAATTTGCAATTATAATAAAATTAAAAGTTTGAATTTATTACTAATTTTCTTATTTAATGATTAAATTTATCCGAATATTATTATTGATTCTTAAATTTATATTAAATTATCGATATAATTACTCTAAATATATAACAAAATAACTAAAATTTTCAAGAAATTTCCATTATTGATCCTAAACTTAGAGATACATTGCGTGATAGTTAATAATCCTATTTGATAAAAATTTTGATGGATTCTTCTCAGGTTGTTCATGATGCTAGCAATCATATGATTGAACATTTGGCATCTTTCTATTTAATGTAAATGTAAAATCAGACGAAAATTCTCTAAGAACAAATTACGCTATTCTCTATAATCCGAATAATAATCAGGCTTAAAGAATAATTATCAGTCGAATTTCTGTTACTTATTTTTATTTAAAAAAATTCTTATATTCATTCGTTTCATTTTTATCTTTAATTAAATTTCGTAAAACGTTTAAGAAAAATTTATTGTTTTCAATTTATCAAAAATCATAGCAAACCATAATTTTACAAAAGACACAGTGTCTTAATTTTTCTAAAAAAATTAATTAAAATAATTTAAAAATTTGTAAATACGCAAATTCCACTATTTGCTTAAATTATTTAAAAATGTATTATTATTGGATTATCTTTATGGATTAGATAAGATTATAATTTAGCTTAAATTATATATTGAATCGTGCGATAAGTAAGCTGAGCTGTTAAAAATCAAACAGATAAATTTTAGCATTAAAGATTTTAATACTAAAGTTAATATAAGCCATAGATAGTTTAGATGATAATAATAATATTAATAAATTATTTGCCGCTTTAGTTATATTTTATAGAATAATCATGACATCTTCAAATAGTCAATACTTTTATAGGTTTGGATATTAATTTATTCAATATAAACAGTATATTTTATTATAAATGCGAATCACATTAATTATATAATATTTTACTATTGTAATAACTAGTTTTATTACAATAAAACTAGTTATTACATGTTTCCTTTCTGTTAAATATCCTAAAAAGCAGAATTAATATTTTCACAATCAAGGATAAGTATCAATATAATAATTTTCTCTAGCTTTAGAGAAATAATCGTCTTATGGCTACATTCTTATTTATAAATGAATCAGTTTTATAAAATAAATTAATTGATCTACGATATATATACGATTATAAAAATATTTTAATTTTTTTACTATATTTAATTTTATCTGCTAATGTAATATTTTACACCTTTAATAATTAAAATATTAATTTATATATCATATATTGATTACTATACCAGTCTAATTTATTATGCTCTCTATATATTAATCATTTCAAGATCTATAATAAAAAAATTAATTCAAATATGAGATTACAAATTGAGAATTAGTAATACTGTAAAATAACATATTTCTCAATTCTATATAAGAAATGTATATTTTAACTGAATTACTTTCAAAATTTTTTTTAATATTTATTTGTATAAATTCATAATTTTTCGTACATTTATTAAAATAGGGTTTTTTTGCTATAAATTATCTGAATCATATTATAAAAACTACGAATTCTGAAAATTGTAACACAGTATTGTTTAGACATTCATCTGCAAATAGCTAGAATTTTCGTTGAAAAATCTTAAATTTTATCTTCCTTCAATATGATTTAATTCCGGCATTTGTTTTATATCAATAATGATATTACTGTTTAACCATTCTTTTTATCTGATCATTAGCATTCCAAAAGAAAATTATTACCAAGAATATTTTTAAAAATATTATATTATAACGATTTATCAATCTTTAAAAAAGTAAAATAAAAATGTATTGTGGAACGTTCAAACAAATTCTATTAATTTATCAGACTAATATTAACATCTTGCGAAATCTTAAAAACCACTTTATCTCTTTTATCGTGCAATAGTTTAAAATGATTAAATTATCCATGAGAAAGTATATTTCATTCATGGTTTCAATATTTATAATAAAATGATGCTTGTGTTGATATTACTTCCATAACTTAATATCAAACTTAACACCTTGACTCAAAATATCCCATAAACTTGTATTAATATGTAGTTGAGAACTTTTTCCAGGTGAAGCTTATTTTCATCTGCTGTACATGGCGTGATGATTTATAGTATCAATATATTCATACAACAGTCTTTTCATCAGCTATTGATCCCACTGACCAAATATAAGGAAAATCAGGAGTGCATGAGATTGATTACATCGTAACTAATCTCATACATTGATTAAATTATTAATTTGATTGGACTTGGTATAAATACCTCTTTTGTGAACACATAGAGCTAATAATATTACCAAACTATAAGAAAAATTAATATATTTTATAAAAACAAAGTTATTTTAATCTTATTAAAATAATATTAGAATATTAATTTTTGCTTATGGTTTTTGCTTATGGTAGATGTGATTATTAAAATTTTTCGGTAGGCTGCATATTATATTTTAGTTATAAAAAATATGAATATACATCAGAAAATTTCAAAATTTAATAATAAAAAATTGCATAAATAAATTAATTTAAAAATAAAAAAACACATAAATATTGATAGTTTATAATTAATATTACAAATTATCAATATTACAAAATTCCTATTTTTTTATTATGATATTAATAATTAAAATAAAAATGTATCGGTTGTAACTTATCAAAAATTAAATTAATTAAAACTATAATATTTAAATAAATTTAATTTATATGTAAACACGAGCGTGTCCGTTGCATGACTTTGACCATACTTATATACATTTTATAAGATAGAATGAATTTTTGTTCAGTCCCTAAGAGTAGACAATCTACTCTTACGATTAAAATTGAAATTTATAATCATTCTTTAATGTTCCATGGAGATTTAAATACAAAATTACATGGTATTATTGCTTAAGAGTAGGCAATCTACTCGTACGATTAAAATTGGAATTTATAATCATTCTTTAATGTTCCATGGAGATTTAAATACAAAATTACATGGTATTATGAAGATAAAGCATCGGAGTTTTATAGGTTTTTGCTAGATCTCGTCCCATAATACCAAATGGACGTTCAGACTATTTCTAGATAAAAGGTCAGACAATAGGCAAATATAAAACTAAATGTCATTCTGAAATTTGATAAAAACGTATTTAGAAGATTTTAAAATGCGCATTTCGATGAAATCTCCAAATAGATTCAATACATTTTTTATAATACGCAAAAGGAAGAAAAATAAAATATACATGTAGGGCCTAAGATAGAATCATGGTTAGTAATATCTGCTGTTTTATCAAGAAGCACTTTTTTCATATATATTTCATTTTTATTCGAAATTTAAAATGTTTTCTTCTGATAGTATATTGATATGTAGAAAGTTATCAAATTAAATAAATTCTGGATTTGAATTTCAACTGAGAAATCTCTGAATTGTTCACTTAGCGAAGGTCACTAGTGTTAATTCAAAATTTAAAATGTTTTCTTCTGATAGTATATTGATATGTAGGAAGTTATCAGATTAAATAAATTCTGGAGTTGAATTTCAACTGAGAAATCTCTGAATTGTTCACTTAGCGAAGGTCACTAGTGTTAATTAGGTATAGAGGTATAGGACTTGTTTGTTGAGATTGCAAAGATTTTTTTCTATCTCCACAGTGGGATAAAAAGAAACTCTATCTTCTCACCATCCTTCAGAATGTAAGAAAACAATGCCACGAATTGTTCAAAAATAGTCTGTAAGCGTGAACAGAAAAATAGAAGTGTCTTTCTCTTTGTATTCCTGTCAAAGAATCAATCTTATGAACTTCATTCATCTCATTCAGTGTGTTTTTGAAAAGTTCAAAAAACAATCTTTATCTTTGCTCTCATGGACCAAAATTTTCAGGTATCATGTGCGAAATTTGCATAAATGCTTTTTAACTAATGATTTTATTATAAAAAGCCAAAAAAATGTAGAAAACTGCCTTAAAGAAAAAAATTCATTTTATTTTCTAATGATGTTAAGTTTTTTTTTTCATTTCGTATGTGAAGTCGCATGAACTCCACATCTATATTTCAAATTATTTTTGCTCTTAACAAAAAATATTATTTTTGTTAAGAGCAAAAATATTATTTTTTAGTTTTTAAAATCATAAAAGTCAAAATTTTCAGGTATCATGTGCGAAATTTGCATAAATGCTTTTAAACTAATGATTTCATTTAAAAAGCCAAAAAATGTAGAAAACTGCCTTAAAGAAGAAAATTCATTTTATTTTCTAATGATGTTAAGTTTTTTTTTTCATTTCGTATGTGAAGTCGCATGAACATTTCATCTATATTTCAAATTATTTTTGCTCTTAACAAAAATATTATTTTTGTTAAGAGCAAAAATATTATTTTTTAGTTTTTAAAATCATAAAATTATTTCATAAAAATTATAAATAATCGATTATTTTGATTCCGTATAAATTTAAAATTCGAAAATATTATTTAATTTCGAGTTTAATATAAATTCGTACTGTATTATTAAATTAAATACAGCACCAATTATGAACAAAGTTTCATATGAAATTAATTGACACGCCTTTAAACATAAAAAAATAAAGTTAAATTTTTTAGAATATATTAATTTTATTAGTGTATTATATAAAAAAATTAATCCAGTAAATATAATTATATTACCTGCATAAATTTAAAATATTAGTTGTTTTTTAGTAATCAATTCTTATTTATTAATGTTAATGGGAGCATATCACAAATGAGTTTTGCTCAGACAAGTCATTTAATCACATTTAAAAGATAACTAGATATTTAAAAAATTTGTATCATGAAATATTAATATTCAATCATAATAATGCCTAAAATAAAAATTAGCAATGAAAAATGCCACTTCATTTCATCCTATGTTATAATTATCTTTACAAAATAAATTATCTCATTAAAATAACAATCTTTCGATGATTGTATTCGTTACAGAAATTTATGGACTGCTATGTTTTGGTTTATTTTAATCAGTTAAATATTAGCACAAAAAATTTTAAATTGCTTTATCTCACGCGTTCATTAGAATTAAAGAGATTTATGGACTGCTATGTTTTGGTTTATTTTAATCAGTTAATCGTAAATATTAGCACAAAAAATTTTAAATTGCTTTATCTCACGCGTTCATTAGAATTAAAGAAAAATTTTTCCTAACAATTTCATAATCAATCCATTCTTTTAAACTTGAATATTTTATAGGCATTTTGGTTTGCAAACTGTACAGAATTATAAAGATTCGTACGCAGTCGTTAAATAAATTAATAATTATCTAAGAAAGTAAATAATTTCTTAATATTTAGAATATCCGAGTTTACAAAATAGTAGAATCGTTAGAAAGAGAACAGGAACTTTTATCAAGATAGATGGTCATTATACACGACAAAATGATTAATTAGCTCATAATTATGATGGAGAATATTTCATTTCCAATCCAATTAGTCAAGCCAGATACCATTACTAGGCAACGGCTATTTCAAATGAATCAATAGATGTTCGCAATACTGTAGTTAATACTTGGCATATTATTTCAGAAATAGAATATCGACTGTATTTTATGATTTAATTAAGAATTAATAACTAAATTTTTATATCTGCTCAACCGTATTTAATGCCGAGTTTTTTCACTTAAATATTTTCTTAACCGTTCATTTATTATAGTAAAAGCTACAGGAAAAAATTTTAGTAACCACACAGATCATTAAAATTTTGAGAAAAAAAATTTTTGATTTATTTTGATATTATCAGAATTTGGAATTTTTTTTGTTACCAAATTTTCTTATACATAATTGCAATAATCTATCTTTAATTAACTTTACTAAAATATAAATATTAATTTTTAATTTTGTTTAAAAGAAAAAGTACTTAAAACTTTTTTAAGTATTAAATATTACAAAATTTCATACTTATTACGAAAAATTGTAAGCAAAATTATTAATTACTCTTAAAATTTTTGCGTAATTAAATATTGCAAGTTGATTTAAAATGGGAAATATTATTTAAGCAACGAAGAATTTAATATTTATTATTATTTAATTAAATTTTTATTAAAAATTATATTTTTTATTAAAGATGAATTTACATGTTCGATTGAAAAAACAAACGAAGAAAAAACTTAGTTCTTCAAAAATTTTAAATTGCATTTTAAATTCTGAATTGAGAGGGTTATTTATAGATGTAATACGTAGAATACCAATTTTCCACTGTGCACTCAATGGAACCATTTTCAGATAAATTGTTGGAGAGAAGAGAAATCTTTAAGCGTACTCAAAGGCTCCATTTTGAAGACAGTAACAACCAATGATCGGTTCTCCATCGACACTTGATCTAAGCCATACAGTTAGTAAAGCCTTTGCCTTTACTAACTTTGTATAGCTAGTGCAGGGTAATTGACCTCAGAAACACTATCGATTACAGATTTAGTAGGATAGGAAACTTCGACCTCTTAAACGGAATTTTGTAAAAGTATATATCTTGTCGAAACTAAATAAGTTTGAACGTCAACTAAAATTTACTATAATTTATTATAGAATATTAAAATTATCTTTGACATAATTCTTATTGTGAAGGTAAAGACTTCCCAGTGCAACGATAATTCTAGTCTATATATAGTATATATGCTATACATATTTGATTCAATTTAAAAATAAAAAAATAATAATAATATTTTTGTGATTCAATATTCAAAGAATTTTGATGGAAAATCAACATACATTTTCCCAAAAATATTAAATTCGGTATTGATTTTATACCGAAACAAAATTATTAATAGAAAGTGCATTCTTTTTTATATTTTCTTATATGATTATTGTACATATTGAGTACATATGTAATTATTAATTAATCTATATGTTTTATATATAAGAAAAAAAGGAAGAATTTTATAATACAGAAAAACAAAAATAAATTACTTTGATAAAACGATTCAATAAAATAGATGTTTGGGTTCTCATTAACCATTTTTTTTTTAATTTGAGAAGCGTTAAAGGTTAATTATTTATAGTTCATTTTGAATTTCTTTTTTAACATAAAATAACCATGTTTTTATTCAATTTGAAAGTAATATGCTAAATTCTGATAAAATTATTTTAATTATTTTTTTCTGAAAAAAATTATTTAATAATTAATTATCATCATATGTAATGAAAAAACATTTAAAATTTTTAAAATATTAGTAATTGGAATAGAAAAACAATCAACTTTTATTGGAAATGTCCATGATGACAACAGAAGTTACAGTATTTTGTTTTTGAGCATTGAACCCTTCTTTAAAAAAGTATGCAAAATTTAGCATACTCTGTGGATTAATTATAGTTTAGAAAATAATGTAATAAATTGTAGTAGGATACTTATACAACTTGAATATTACATATCAATTTAAAATAAAAATAGTAAAAATAAATAAATGATTTTCTCATAAAAATACTAATTCTAAGAAAAAATAAAAAAATATGCCATTATTAAGAAAAAATAAAAGAGGAATTATAAACTTTGAATTTTCTATGAGCTTTCTCTACATCAGTGTTTCCCAAAGTGTGGTACGCGTACCCCCAGGGGTACGGGAAGAGTTTGGTGGGGGTACGCGTTGCACCAGAATTTGGTGGGGATATGCACTGCACCGTGCTTAACATCATCTATTTTTGTCTTCATATAACTGGCGAAAACGCTTACTTGTAGAAACAGCCATAGCGAACTCCGAAAACAAAACCGTAACTAATCGCGTGGATGCCGACTAGGCGCCATTCGATTTTTTAAAATTAAAATATTTATCGAAGCGTAAATTTTTATTGCACATACACAAAATCATATTAATTTAGGAATACACAATAATTTTATTTTTTGTTTATTATTATTTTGTGTATGTACCAAAAAAAGAAAAAATAAATATATTTTGATTGTTATTAAAATACATCCATTTTTTTTGACGAGGGGTACTCAGCGTTACGAAAATTATAGAAGGGGTACACATATGTCAAAAGTTTGGGAAACACTGCTCTACATCATAAATTTAAATTAGTTCAAGCACTTATTATAAGATTCTTATATAAAACTTTTTATATTGTAAAAATTCAATAATTTTTTGGTCTTTTGACCCTCTTCAACTAGAAACCAAATTTACTTACAAAGAAAAAATATTATATTAGCCAATAATAGAAAAATTCAGTTAGGTAAATTGTGAGATATAGACAAATCACATTTTTCTGTTTGTAGCTAGATGTAATAGTTTTTCTTTATAAATAAGTTTGATTTATATCAGCTGAAGAGGGTTGAAAGAATGAAAATGTTGTTGAATTTTTATAACAAATTTTATATAATAATTCTTCCATAAATTCTTGAATTGATTTAAACTTTGAGTAAATTACAAGTTTTTGCAAACACAAAGCATTTCATTATCTATACTATTTGTATACAATTTTCATGACTGACAATGTAAAACAGTAGTTGATGTCAATATAAGTTACTGTCTCCAGTTACTTTTGTAAAAGATTAGTTTATAGCTGGATTAATATATTGATTGTTTGTATGAAAAGTTTTATGCTGTTATGAAGTATAATAGCTAATTGTTTTTAATTTAATTAGTCTAGATTACATAGAAAATTATTTTATTTCATCAATTCTAAAAAGCACATTTTTTTACATTGTATCATCTCTGAAGTCAAGGTGCATTTTAGAATTGTTTTTGCTTTATAATTGAAGGATAATAGTAAAAACATTTAGAATGAAACATAGCAATCAAAGTCTATGAATTGTTAAAATTTGTTATAATTACTGGTATAATATTAGTGGTAACATTATCTTAGCCATACAGCAGTTGTTTTTATTCATGTTTGAACTTTGCCTCATCAAGGTAGTGATTCTAGCATACTGATGTTCATTTATATTTAATGATACAGATAAGTACACATGTTGAGTTTTATGGACGTTTGGATTCCTAAATGACATTTAAAATACTTTCAAGAAGATTACATTATGAATTTTCATTGAAACAAAAAGTTATTGTATATGTAAAAAACATGGAAACAGGTGGCAGGATGTAATTTTATATTAGCAAGATAAAAATCCATTATTAGAGGAATAACTGCATTTCTATATTTATTTTCAGAACAAATTAATTATATTGTTAATTTTATTTATTTGAAATAATTTTTTTTGTTTAATTTTTTATTTAATTTTTTCTTTTTGTGATGCTGAAAATAATACAGTCAAATCCCGATAAGATGCCACCGTCTGTTTGGGGACAATTTTTGCAGTAATCATGGTTGGTGGTTTATCAAAAACATGTGTAGGATAGAAATGAAAATGAACTCTGAATTTATTAAATTTAATAAAATTCAGTGCATTTATATTTAGCATTCAAACTTAACATTTCTAAAAAACTGTATACTTTACACTATAGCATATGTACAGTACTACATAGAAAACATGTCCATCTGCTGTTCTGATCCTCTATTTTGAGTTCTCTGTAAAACACAATGTACACAGCTTACTGTACAGTATCTTTTTTCTTACAATATTAAATTTTCTACAACTTAAGTGTGAACCAGGCTTAGATGCATGATTAATTGTTAACTCCATATCTCCCATCTGCTGGTCATAAATGAATCCAGAGATCTTTTAATACTGTATATACAGTACTGATGAACTTTGGGAGGTAAGTCACCTTACATGCCCTTGGTGGATTAACAAGGACAAATACAATACCAAAAGGAATATTTGTTTAGATGTTTATACTGGCGAATGGAGGATGGCATCTTATTGGAGTTTGCCTATTCCATTAACATAGGGAAGTTCCATTCCACCAAATTTTTTGGCAATCAACAAAGGTGGTGGCTTAATGGGGAGGCATCTTGGTTTGACTGTACTGTGTTTTGCAATTGATGGGGGCTTAGATTTGATGAAATATATCAAATATAATATAACGGTTGTTTTTCTGCTGGATAGCAAACATATGTCTGAAGAAAATACTATAAAATTTTTATAAATTAATTAATAAAGATTATTAATTTTTAATTAATAGGGGACCATATAATGGAATTTGTTTCCACATTGTCTAATTATAGACTATCAAATGGAAATACATAATATTTACAACTTTAGATAAGTTAATTACTAATTATTTTATAAGGATTTATTTTATAATTGCTTATTATTATTAAGTTTTTTCATTAGTTTTAAAATTAAGAATAAGTAATTCTTTACTCTTGTAATCCATTGCAATTATTATGATGAGTTTTTTAATTGAAATTTATTATTTAATTTTAAGTATATAGATCCTCTTCCTGCAATTGATCATTCAACAATAGAATATGCAAATTTCGAAAAGAATTTTTATGAGGAACATGAAGATATATCTCGTCTATCACCATATGAAGTAGAAGAATTGAGGAAGAAAATTGGAATTAGAGTTTCTGGAGCTGCACCTCCTAAACTTGTAACTAGTTTTGGACACTTTGGATTTGATGAAAAACTTATAAAAGCAATACGAAAATCAGAATATACTCAGCCAACTCCAATACAAGCACAGGTTAAATTTTAAATAATTTTATTTTTAAAATAGTTCTATAAAATTATAATAATTTTTATTGAATTTTGAACTGGATTAAATTTACTAAATTATAATATAAAAAAAAAAAAATTTTTTTGTGTACTGTTTGAAATGAAATATTTTTATATGAAGGAGAGTATCAGTAAATTAATTATAAATGTTGATACCATAGAAACTATAAAAGATACTAACCTGGTATCACCATTCATTTTTCCACATAATCCCCCTATATTTGCACATTTGTTTCAGCACTGTATGAGTCTCTGAAATCCTGTGGCATTGATCTCTTTCAGTTTCTATTGCAGCCACAGGCATACTTCTTATTTGATCTCTGCATCACTACTGAAGTGTTGGCCCAGCAAATGTGTTTCAAAGGGACCAAACAGTTAGAAGTCACTGGGTACAAGGTCTGGACTGTAGAGTAAATGCTTCAGTATCTCCTGCTGCAGTTTCTCTATTTCTGCCATCGTCATGATGGAGTAAGAGGCCTGGACATTTCTGGCAAATTGTATCACAGAGTTAACTACAGAATACCACTGGCCTGATGCTGCAGGTGGTTTGGAAAGTGGCTGGCAGCAAAAAGGTTAAGTTGGAAATATTCTAATTTTGTTCTATTTCCCATCACCAATATTTATAATAGTGCAATACAATATTGTAGTGAACTTTAGCAACTGGACACAAAATAGAGCAGCCAGTATGTCAAACCATTTCCTGTGGATATTTAGATATATGAATTGAATTGCCCAATCATAGAAATTATTGATTATTTCATGATTTAAGAATGAGTAATCATTAAATTGAGATATTATTATCTGTATATTATAAAATTTTTATTTTTATTGTATTAAATCAATATTACTTTTTAATTTTAGGGTGTACCAACAGCTTTAAGTGGAAGAGATATGATTGGAATAGCAAAGACTGGTTCAGGAAAAACTGCAGCTTTTATTTGGCCTATGTTAGTGCACATAATGGATCAAGTAAGTTGTCATTTTAAAAATAAATGAAAAATATATATATATATACAGTGGTACCTTGGATTACGAACGTCTCGGTTCACGAACACCATTTGCGAACAAATTTTGCTTCGCTTTACGAACGATGCTTGATTCACGAACACATACGCACACAGTGCATGAAGCACATGTGACTCGCTGAACACACATGTACGGAGTGCATGGAGCCCACATAACTCGCGGCGCACAAAACCTTGCGCACAGCCTCGCCCCAGAAGCAATCCAGTTAGCCCAGCTCATATGGTTACAGTAGAGTTCCAACAAGTGTTGATATTTTAGTTTTTTTCATTATTTAATTAAATTTATCCCTTATTATGGCTCCCAAAAAGTTAAGAGTGTTAGTGAAAGTGGTGTTAAACATGCTTTCTTCTAATATTACTGTTATATTTATTTCCTTTCTGTATTATTTCCACACATAAAGCCATAACATGTTAAAATTTTTTTCTAAGATAAAAAACGTATTATTTTGATTTACATTAATTGCAATGGGAAAAATTGATTCGGATTACGAACTTTTCGGATGACGAACAGGGTCAAGGAACGGATTGTGTTCGTGAACCTAGGTACCACTGTATTATGAAATTAATTATGTTCTAAATTTATGAAAGAATAAATTGAGTGTTAAAATATTTAAATTTATATTTTCATTTCATTAAATAAAATAGTTCATTTTATTTATAAAAATTTTCAATAATGATATTGACAAATCCAATCCAATCCTAGCCATTCAATCGTGTCCGATTCTTGGCTATTCTATGGGTCATGTCCCTCCAAGTCTTCCTGTCCCTGACCAATTCCTGCAGTTGATGTTCTTGCCCGTATCCTTCTTGATTGTATCCAGCCAACGGATCTTCAGTCTTCCTCTAGGTCTTGTTCTGCTCATCCTCCTCAGCATCACATCCTTCTCCAGTGAGTTGGCCTGCATCACATGACCGGAAAAAGTCAATTTCTGCCTGGTGATCTTACCTTCTAGGGAAAAATCGGGATTGATGCGCTCCAAGACTGACTTGTTGGTGACCCTCGCTGTCCAGGGGATCCTCAGGAGTCTTCTCCATCACCACAGTTCGAACGCATCAATCTTTCTCCTGACTGCCTTTGTTAGGATCCAGATCTCACATCCGTAGGTGGCAATGGGAAACACAATGGCGGTGACCAGTCTGCACTTGGTGGTAATTGATATGTCCTTACACCTCCAAATTGGGTCCATGTTGACCATCGCTGTGTGCCCAAGGGCAATTCTTCATGTGATTTCGGGGCGCCAGTCACCATTGCAGTCTACGTTGGAGCCCAGGAAGATGAAGCTGTCGACCACCTCGATCTCCTCATTGTTGATCTTTATATGGACTTCCTTGGCACAGTGGTCATAATTTTTGTTTTCTTGATGTTCAACTGAAGTCCCATCTTCTCACTTTCATTTTTTAGCTATGTGATCATCCGCTTCAGGTCCTTCTCACTTTCCGCCAGCAAACCTAAGGTTGCTTATTGTCCGACCCCCAATCTTCACCCCCATTTCAGATTCCTCCAGGTCCAGTTTCCACAAGATCACTTCAGCGTAGAGATTGAAGAGAAACGGGGAGAGGGTGCAGCCCTGTATGGTGCCTTTCTTGATCTTGAACCAATCTGTATCTCCATATCTGGTTCTCACAATAGCTTCCTGGTTCTGGTAGAGTGATCTGATCAATCTGATCAGGTGTTCCGGCACTCCCAGTTCCTGCAGGGCAACCCAAAGCTTGCTATGCTCCACGCAATCGAATGTCTTGGTGTAGTCAATGAAGCACATTTAGAGTTTCTTTTGGTATTCTCTGGCCTTCTCCATGATCCATCTAAAATTTGCAATGTGATCGCGGGTCCCCCGGCCCCGCCTGAATCCGGCTTGGACGTCTGGTAGTTCCTGATCAATGATGTTGCCCAGTCACTTCTGAATGACCTTCAATAGAATCTTGCTGGCATGTGGTATGAGGGCAATGTTCGATAGTTGGTGCAGTCCCTTGTGTCTCCCTTTTTTGGTATGGGGACGAAAACTGACCGCCTCCAATCAGCTTGGCACGTGCAGGATTTCCAAATCTGATGGCAAAGAGTCATCAAGGCAGCTCTTGGGATTGGCCTGAGCAGTTCGGCAGGGTTCCGTCGATACCAGGCGCCTTGTTGCTCAATAGTTGACATATATTGCCCACTCCACTTCGCTCTCAAGAAGATCTGGTTCTTAAAGTCCCTGGTCTGTCTGATCTTCGTTCTGTTGATCGTCAATAGAAGTGTACAGGTCTTCAGTGTATTCTCGCCATCTCTCCTTGATATCTTGCTGGTCGGTCAGTTCGTTGCCATCACGATCTTTGATGGATGATTGTCGGGCTGAGAGGGGAGTTTTCATCTGTTTCACTGTGGCGAATAATTCTCAGGTTCGGCCTTTCCTGAAAGCTTCTTTGAGACTGATGCAGTGGACATTAAGGGCATTATTCTTGTCGATCCTTGCTTCACGTTGGAAATCTCCATGCAATCGCCTGGCCTTGTCAATCTCGCCTTTGCCCTTGGCTTCACGTTGCTTTTCCGCGATCTGCAGGGTCTTCTCAGTTAGCCAAACTGTTCCCTTGGTTGGCATCTTGTAGGGGACATATTCCAGAGCAGTCTCTGATAGTCCCTTTGATCATTGCCCACAATTCTTCGGTCTGTCCACCATCCAATCTGAGCGCTTTGAACCTGTTCCTCACCTCAATCGTGTACTGGGTTGGGATTCTGCTCAATCTTCTTAGCTACCACTGTCTTCGTGACTTTGCATAACTGAATCTTGATCCTGGCAATGAGTAGTTGGTGATCGGACCCACAGTCTGCACCTGGGAGTGTCTTGGCTGCTGTTATGGAGCCCCTCCACCTCTGCTGGCATAGGATGTAATCAATCTGGTTGCGGTGTTGGCCATTGGGCGAAGTCCAGGTATACAGGCTGCGTTTGTGTTGCTTGAAAAAAGGTGTTGGTAATCCTAAGCTTGTTCTCCTGGCAGAATTGCACCAGGCAGTCCCCAGCATCATTCCGATCGCCCAACCCATGTCTCCCAACCACCTGTCCATCCTCTCAATTGCCGACTTTGGCATTGAAATCGCCCATGATGTAAATGATGTCTTTTTTGGGGGTCTGGTCAAATGCATTCTGAATGGCCATGTAGAAATCAACGATGTCCTGTTTGTCTGCATCTGCTGTTGGGGCGTAGATTTGGATGATGGTTACATCCAGGGGTTTCCCCCTGAGGCAGATAGCCATAATCCGGTCACTGATTCACCTTGCGTTCTCTATATACTTTGCCAATCTTTTGTTAGCCACGAAGGCCACTCCACATCTTCTATTGTGGTCGTTTTCCGAGAAGTGAACTGTGTAATCATCTGACTTGAGGTCTCCCGAACCCGTCCAGTGGAGCTCGCTTATTCCCAGTAAGTCCAGGCCTGTCCTTGTCATCTCACGCTTGATGATCTCCAATTTCCCTATGTTCAGGCCTCTAACATTCCATGTTCCTATTGTAAATAAATCCTTGCAGCTCAGGTGGTCCTTTTTGCCAGTGGCCACATCAGCAGTCGGGCCTCCAGGTGGGTTTGCCCCTCTTGCATCATTCTCGGCTTGGCTACTTCGGATCATCCTTTGCTCTTCCCCAGTAGCATGGTCGATGTTGTCCAGCCCGGGGGGCTCACCGTCCAACACCATATCAATAACACTTTGGTCTTGATCCATAGAATTTTGAGGTGAGGTTTTTACAGGGTAGTTCACCATTGCTTTCCCCAACCCACATCACTTCGCCGCACAACCTCCCCAAATGGTGAGTCGTACGTTGCCACCCCTCAGCACGTTGAGCCGGAAGTGGGTTGAGGGGATTGACAAATATTATTATTGAAAACTTCTCTTTACAAAATCTATAGTTTAAAATCTTATTGTTTTGTTAAAAATATTTTATTAAATTAAATAACTATAACTGTACCTTAAGTTACAAATATAATTTATTCATAAATTATGTTCAGAATGTAAAAAATATTCAGATATTGAAATCAATGCATATACCTATATTGGGTACTAGTGACTGGGCTAATTGAAAATTTTGTATTTCAGAGATTAGAATAAAAAATTTCTTATTAAAAAACAAGATTATCTGATAGAAAAATGTCATCTTAAAATATACTGCCATAATATGTTTAATAACTGTGTAATTTTATATTATATTTGTTGCTATAGCATCATCTATCATAATATTTAAAATTTTTGGAGTTATATGAAAGATTCTAAAATTGAAAATGAAATTACCTGTTTGTATACACAAAACTAGAATGTTTGTAACTCAAGAACAACTTATATTTAATAATTATAAATAAATTATGTTTTCAAAAACATTATTTTTAAATGAATTGTAATACTCGTAATATTTATAAATCAGGATAATGAAATATTTTACTCTTCAATATCAGTTAATTTCTAAAGTTTGAATTAAAATTATTATGCAAATATAATCTTAATAAATAAAAATTTTCTCATTATAGAAAGAATTAGAACCTGGTGATGGCCCAATTGGTTTAATATTGGCACCAACAAGAGAATTAGCACAACAGGTTATTTTATTTGCAATATATAATTTCTTTGTTAGATATTAAAAATTAATAATCATTAGATTATATTAACATAAAAAATATGTAAATTAAAATTTTTTAAAAATTAACTGAAAATTCTTGAGAAGTAGATGCATAGAAGTATTAATTTAAAAACAAAAATTAAAAAAAAATTATTTTTATTTAGTGTTATATTAATGATTTTATTTTCAGCTATAAATATGAATATAAAAATATTACTATGGAATATTAAAAAATATAGAATATTATGTAAAATGCTATAGTAGGTATTTATAAAGTTAAACTCATAGGCCTAATTAACTTTTCAAAAAATAATTTAATTTATATAAAAATAGGAAATAACATTGGCAATATTACTTCATCCTACTTACATATGAATTTATACAATACATCATCAATTATGTGAATTCTATAGAGAATTCATGTTATTGATGGCCTTGGAATAAGGCTGAAAACATTTTTATTATTATAAAATTTGGATTTTTGGTATTGGTTTTGATTATTTGAATAAAATTTTTTGACATATATATTTAACAAAGTTATGTATTTTTGTTCAAATATTAAAATTTGATGTGATGTGTCATATGTAACAATTAAATTATCTTGTATCACAAATCAGTTTAATAAGATCACAAAGTCCAAATAGGATATCTCATAATTTGCAGCAAACATATTTTTATTATTTAATTCTTCCTTAATTACACAATTCAATGCATACATTTACTTTTTTAAAAAAACGTTTTGAGAAATTCTTCATAAATTTTTTATTTATTTGAAAATATAGATTATAATTATAGTAATTAATCATTAATGCATTAGGAATATTAAACATTTCATATTTATGAAAAAATTTTCTTATTATTTTTCACTTTTCATTAAAGTATTTTATAGGAACTGAATACATTTTTTTTTTTATGTATTAAAAAATATTTAAATAGCATTATTTTTACAGATTTATCTAGAAGCCAAGAAATTTGGGAAAGTTTATGGAATTCATGTCATTTGTTGCTATGGTGGTGGAAATAAATGGGAACAATCAAAAGCCCTTCAAGAAGGAGGAGAAATTGTTGTAGCAACTCCGGTATATAGCATATTAATTTAGAATTTATTAAAATTTCTACTATTTAGCTCAATTTTACAATGTTCTGTTAAAATTCTTATTAATTTTAACCAATAGTTATCTGTTTTACAATTATTAAATAAATGCCAATTGATAGTTTAACATCAGTAACTATCAATTAGTGTTTATGTAACAATTAATAAACAGATAACACAGTGATTGCATTGTGATTACATACAATCACTGGAAATTTTGTATTGTGGATATGGATGCCAGTGATATGTCAATATTAGTTACCTTAAAATCATTTACAGGGTCGTGCAGGTAAATCCGGACAAATTTAACGCACGAATTTTCGCTATTTCTGTTTTGGCGGGAATTTGGCTATACTTGCATGTGACACGGTAGTGACCTTGGTAGAGAGTAGGCATTCACAAAATGGCCGCTGCATCATCAGCATGTGCAGAGCACAATTGGAGAGTGGCTATACTCAAGTCTCTTTGCGCCGAAAAGTCACAACGGGAAATAATCGAGTGGTTCGGTTACAAGAAGATGCAAGTTTATGACCTAGCAAAGAGGTTCAGGGAGTCTGAGACGGAGAAAGTCATTCCTGCCCGGATCAAACATTGAAAGCGGTCTGACTGTAAGAGGAGTGATGAATTTGTCGCCGATTTGAAGGAGAAGATTGAACAGGACCCAGCCGATCTTGGCGGCTACATAGAGTAACTGCAATAGTAAATAATGTAAATATGTTTTTATCTAGTTATCCAGTGAGATCATTCAGTTATCCATTGATATCCATTTGTTTTTATATATGGTAATAATGAAAAATATTTCTGTTTTTGCAAATAAATATAAATTAGAAATCAAGAAATAATGTTTTTGGAATTTTTAGAGTAAATATTAAAATGATTCATAAAAAAAATGTTTTTCCTAAAGACGAATAAAATATTTTTACTTGCTTAAATTTACTTTTACAGCTTGTTTTCAGAAATATATATATGCACACATATTATAGTTAATTTCATTTATTAGTAAAGGAAGGACATGGTCATCAATTATTACATTTCATGAAATTGTAATTTTTAGAATCTTTACTCATTCAAATTTATATAAATAGATAAAAAAGTAATATGTGTATATGTATGTTTGCTTATAACTTCATAATGATTGAATTGATTTGAACAAATATTTCATTGAATATATTTCCTTCTGAAGAGGTTTTGAACTTGGTTTTCATTATAATTGAATAAATTAATTCAAAGATTAATAATGCAAAAAAATCACTTTTGATTATTTTATCACTAAATAGTGATAGACATTAAAGCAAGAGATAACTTACAACTTAACCTACATCACAACTGTTTTATGCAGATTTAAGGGAAAATAGTACATTTCATATACAATAAATTAACTGCATTTAAATATTTTCTGGTGGTACCTGCTATCATGATTAATATTTAATAAAATTAATATACCATTAAATATAAGTGGAATTAAATGAAATAGTTTACTGTCTTAAGAGGAAATTATTATTTTATTAGGCTAATTCCATAAAATTTCTTTTGGATATTTACTATCTTTGCATAGTGCAAGAATGCCCAACTTGTGGCCCACAGGCCACTTACTGGACCTTAACTATAATCTGAACAAGAAAGATCCAAAAAAGTATTTAAAAAACATATATTAGCACTAAATAGAATGTAAAACTTCTGCTTAACTGATAGTTGGACAGGAAAGTTTAACTTCTCAATGAGCACCTGTGACTTAGTGTAAACTAGAACATTATTAAACAGCATATCTAATAATCCCCAATTAGAAGTATCTAATTTATTTGGTTATATTAAACAGCTTAATATAAATATTTTATTTATTATTTGACTTAAATACATTTTTATTTTTTGATTTATTTTTATGTTGAAATATAATTATAAATTTCAGGGCCGTATGATTGATCTGGTTAAAGCCAAAGCTACAAATTTAGAGAGAGTTACATTCTTAGTTTTGGATGAAGCTGATAGAATGTTTGATATGGGATTTGGTAAGAATTAACTTTTTTTTACTTTACTAACTTATTATTATAAATTCAAAATTTAAAATATTTATATTGTTATAAAACATGATTAAATATTTTCAAATATATTGTTATGCTTCTTCATTTGAATAATTAGTAACTGAAGATGTAGAATTATAAAATGTCTATTATAAAACAATTATATTTTTTTTATTAAGAAGGTTTTCTGTATTGATATTTTTTATATTTAATTTTAAATTATTTGATATATATGAGTTTTATATTTTCAGTTAATGAATGTATTTGTGTGAAATTTTCTATAGAATTACTAATTTAGCATTTGTACATAAATTTATTCCAAATAATTCCATCATTTTTTTTTAAATCAAAAAAATAAGTATTTGATCATCTGATGACTAATTGAATCATTTCAATTCAGTTAGATCACCAACAGGCTTCAGCACCAAATCTGAGTCCCTTAGCAAAATTTATACAGAAATCCAAGCCTCATCCAACCATCCCTGGCCTTTTTTGTTTATCTTTATCATAAAAAAATTTTTTTTTTTCATTGAAGCAAATTCTAGTTTACCTTCAAATCATAATTTTAGCTTATTAAATATCATCATTACTAGCATGAAATAATTGAAAACAAATTAATATTGAAAATTGCTAATGTTGCTATAATACATTTTTTTCAATACTAGATGGTATTTTTCCTTAGCTTAATGCTAAAAATGAAATTTAACTGCAACAGTTCAGTTTACTAATCTCTAATGTATGGAAATCAAACAATTTTTATACTCAGCATTTTTTATTATATATAATGGAGTTGGAAGATGATGTTATGTTTATTAATTATTAATACTCTGAGCTCTTTTAGCACTAAATTTGCTGATATGCTCATCTAATTATTATTTATATTATCTGTTCTGATTTTGACAAAAAAAATTTTGTATGTAAAATAGGATTTTATGTAACTAATGTGAATTTTATTAATTTGAAAATTATGTATCCTTAAGTTTTAATATCTGTTTGGTATACTTGTATTGAATCAACATATATAAATAGTATATCTTAAACTAAAATTGGTCTTAAATATAATAAATAGAAATATTACTGATTTCAGGAAGACTATAGCAAGTTGAAAGTTATATAAGTTAAAAATAATAAATTAATACCAGCAATGAGCTAGCAAATATTAAAAAGTTTTATTACAATATTTCAGTATAATCAATAACAAAACTATTTTAATGTTGAATAGGAATTAAATATTTTTTGCTGAAAAGAAGACATCTATACAGATAACATAAATGACTGCATATTTAGATGTTAGTGTTAGATATTTGTGTTAGATATAAAAAAAATATAGATTAAATATTTTTTGCTGAAAAGAAGACATCTATACAGATAACATAAATGACTGCATTATATAGGTGTTTGTGTTAGATATAAAAAAATTTTTTTAAATAATAAATAATAGTAGTGTGTTATATAAAACATGACAAAATATGCATTAGTTTTACATTTAATAGCCAATGAAAATTTTATTTTGCATTATAAGATGTGAACTATTGCCAAGAAAATCCAATATTTTTTTTAATATTTTGCTAAAAACAGAAAATATATGTAAACATCTCTCAATATAGAGAGATGTTTACATTTATCTTCAATCAATTATCCATTATAATTTTGTATAAAGTATAGTGATTATTGATTGAATTGTTTTAATTATTGTATTTTATTCTGTTCCATAGTCTGTAATAATTTTATACTCTAATTCATAGCCTAATAAACTTTTCTTGCATATCAGTTTTTCTGATTGTTTTGGTAGAAACTTCTGTTATTTAGGTGTTTCTATTTATATAATGATATTAATAATTTATTATTTTTATGATTTCTTTTTGTATTCTCTTCATTAATTCTATCAAATATATTTTCATATCAAATTTACTGCTTTATATTAAGATATTTAATTTTATAAAGCAACAGTTACCCATTAGTTTGTTTGTATAGTCTCCAATATAAAATATTTTTAATTCGTATGCAGCTTTAAATTGACACACATTGTTGTTTATTAGAAAAGTAAATCTTTATATTTTGTGTCTATTAATTATAATGAAACAATTATGATAAAACACATTAATTATAGATTTTATTAATATATAGATTTTTTTTTTAATTTTTTCAGAAAATTAGATTTATTTTTGTAATTAATTTATCAGAATGAAAGTTTTTAAGAATTATAGATAAATCATTATGATAACATTTGATGATGATTTTATAATTTTTAAATAATAAATCACAATGATTTGTATATTTATTGCTGTATTATGCTTAAACAAAACAAATGGTACATAGCAGCTCAGAAATTCAAAGTCTAATGCTAACAAATTAGCTAAATATGTAATAACTATAGTAAATTACTATATTATAATAGACAGTGTTGTATTGTATTAATACTTTTGGAATGTTTTAATACAATAGGTAAAATGACAATGATTTTTTGGTGTCCAAGAACTTGATTAGAAATTAATGGAAATTAGATTTTTCAATATATAAAATTTTTGTCTAACAGTTTCCGAGGACCTAATTATCTTTGTAAATTGAAAGAGATCTGTAATTATCAGTATTAAGTAGATTTAGAAATTTTTTATCATATGTGGAAAATTCCTATGATTCAGCTGAAAAATGTTTCATAAATCTATGAAGTGCTTGTTACCATCATAATATTCTTATATGTAGGGACAGAATTTATCTGTATGTCATAAGAGATGGCTAAATGTTGCTTGACTTGCTTGTCTGCTTGTCTTGCTTGTCTACTTTGACTTGCTTGTCTTACTTTTGACAGGATTCTTTCATTTTCTAATATTTTTTTACTTTTTACTTTGACTTGCTTGTCTGCTTGTCTTGCTTGACTTGCTTGTCTTACTTTTGACAGGATTCTTTCATTTTCTAATATTTTTTTACTTTTTTTCTTCATTTTTCAAAAGTTTAAATCTCTGAGTATGGACTGTCCTCTGTCTTTTTTGATAAATATTACTATGATAAAGATAAAACAGCAGCACTTCTGGTTAAAATGTTGTTGTTAATGCATTTTGAGAAAACAATTTTTTAATATGACATTTATTTCAGAAATGTTGAATATAATCCTTTAATTCCTATTTTTTAATGTTGAACTTTAGTGCTATATTATATTTAAATTAAAAACAATATTTTTATTTTAGATTTTTCAAAACTAATATGCCCTCCTGAATACATAAACTTTCAATGGGACTTGATTTTGAATCCTACTGTCATAAGTTGAAATGGTTGGAAATTGAGAATTCTCAAAATTTATGGATTTCTTACTACTGATGTTTACTAAGACACTGCACTATCTTAATAAACATAACAAACACAAAAAAAGGATGATTTCTGTATATCATACATACCATTAGGTTAGGGCTCAAACCCTGGAATTGTATTGACCAAACAGAATTTTTAACATATTGTCATCATAAATTGAGGTGGTTGTAAGTTGAGGAATACTTATATTCCCCTTACTTCAAGATATCAAAATAGAACAAAAACAGCTAATATATGCAAACAAATATGATATTTTTATAAATTATAAAAATAAAATTCTTATAAATGAAATTTTCAGAAAATATTCGAAAAATTAATCTTTTAAAGCTACTGAATTCTCTATAATGTGTGCCTTGTAGTCATGCTAATATGGTATTTTTATTCTAGATTTAAAAAAATGTACATATATGTATGATTATTAAGAATTTATAATTTGATAAAACTGAAAAGAAAAAGAATGATGAAGGATATTAAAGCTAAGGTTAATATTTTATTGAAATTGTTATAATTGAGTTATTAAATCATTATTTCTGTAGAGAATTTCTAAAGACTAAAATATGTATATATTTTTTGACGTTATTATAAATAGCTGTATTTTCTTGACCATATATTTGTTATAAAATGCAGTGTAAAATAATAACCCTAAATAATGCACTTTATATTATTATTTTATATAACACATTATTATTTAATTATTTTTTATATTTTGTATAGGTACTATATGCATCTATCAAAACTACAATATCAATTTGCAAAAATTCCATATACTGCCACATGATTACTATTCTTTTCAGCAAAAGAAATATAAAAATAATAATAATAATAATGATAATTTAAGGTGAATAGTATAATTACTTTTCTTTCCCATTATAGGAAGTTTCCAGTTTGAGTCCATGGATTTACAAGTTTTTTTTTATTATTAGTATTATGAATTATTTATTGCATTAATTTCATCATATTTCATTGTCAAGAATGGAACTCCTAGTTTTAATATTATGTCTATAGGAAACTGACTTAGGATTGAATATTGAAATTGTTTTTGAGTTCTTTCTTTATGAACCCACTTCAAGAATGAATTTGCTTGTAAAGTTAGGAACTTCTTGTGTGTTAAAATATTGTAATAGCACTTTTCATTAGGTAAATTCAAAATTAGCTTGTGAGGAAGTTAACTTTGACCTGTCCTATTTTATTTTATTATGCACTATTATTTAGCGTTATTTTCTTAATATCTAACGTATTATACTTTAGTTTACGAGTTAACTTACTTCCACCTTACGTATTAATTTTTTAGTTTTTTTAAAATTAACTTACTTCCACCTTCTCCTGTCGTTCGCAATCACGTGATACGGAATCGGGAACCGTTCTCCAGAAGAGCTGACCTGGGTAATGACGTCATCATCTAATTTTACCACTGGTCTGATATGAGAATGTAAGAATGATCTCGTATTGATGTTTTGTTTGTATATTGATCTCATATTGATGTTTTGTTCGTATATAATTAAATTGTAAAGAGGATATGATCTGTATTGATGTTTTGTTCGATATAGAAATGAATTGTAAAGAAGATGACACAATGTTTTGTTCAGTATATAATTAAATTGTAAAGAGGATGACATGAATGACTACTCTGTACAATTTAAACTTGTTACATGTATTTATGTAAATGAAGCAACACGGGACTGTACGTCACTCAATATAAAAGCTTTAACTTGTTACATATAAGTATGTAAATGAAGCAACACGGGACTGTACGTAGAGTATAAAAGAAAGATCGGAAGAGCGGTTCAGCAGGAATGCCGAGACAGCCTATGAAAACAGCGAGAGAACGAGGTGTGTTATCAAACGTAAAGCTGGCTAAGTGACATTTGACGATCTCTACAAGGATGTAGAGATCGACGATTGTTTGAAGTTTGTATCGGTGGTGGAGGTAGTAGAGTTACGTAGTATTTAAGGTTCTTTTTTTTTGTGAATAATTGATTATTGATATCTGAATTGGATTAAACAAGTTTTGTTGACTAATTGCTTGTTGCTTTATTATAGTTTCAATAAAGCATTTATTAACACTTTTGTAAGTGTTTTGAGTCTAATAAATTTATATTTTTTTATTAGCTAACTTGTTTGAGAATTATTCCAATTATTAATATAAGTTTCTAACATCGTTTTGTTCGTTCTACTTCTAACACTTAATCGGTACTTTTAGTTATAAGTTCCGATTTCCAGTTTTGTTTCGTCAGTTAGATGTTACCTTGTTGTTAGATTATTTTGGAGTTAATTAATTTTAAGTTAGAGTTTAGTTAAAGACTTGAACTCAGGCCGAACTCTAGATTGCAGAGTCATTAGACCATTTTAGGCATAGTTTAGAATTAATAGTATTGACATTCGTTCAAATTCGCAACTTTGCAAGCTTGTAGATGATACTGATTTATTGTTAATATGTGATTTTATTTTTAGTCTTGTAACAAACTTGTCAGTTTTCCAAATCTTTAATATTTCTGTTATTTTGTATACAGGTGTCCCTAACTTATAATAGGATTGTGTTCAAAAATTCCAACCATAATTTGAATCTTCATAACTTGGAATAGGATTTCCCAATTTCCCACTGTTATAGAGATTAGATTTTTCATCCTTCAAAACTCAAGAGTATTCAATGTTTTTAAAAAGTTTTATTAGCCAATAATGCTGAATAAAAGTTAGTTATTCTTTAAAATGAAGAAAATATACAGCTCATATCCACCAACATTTTTATGTATACAAAAATTAAGAAAATATTAAATAAACATAAAAGTGGAATGTTTAAATTATATTTCTATGTCCACTTTTAAGCAATAATTAATAAAAATAAGCAATATTTACTTTTTAGTGGAATGTTAGAAATATAATTTAATGTCCACTTTTAAGCAATAATTAATAAAAATAAGCAATATTTACTTTTTTTAATACTATTACTCAATTGTTGACTAATTACTACTTAATGGAATTCACTCCAAGCCCAACTACGAACTGCACAGTTTTAATTCTCAATTTGCACAGTACTTGAATTGCATGATTTTGGTTTAACACTATTGGAAAATTGATACTGAATATTTTTTTTACATTGTATGAATTCAATTTAGCATGGTTTAAAATTCAACACTGACAATAAAGATGATCATAGTAATATTCTAGATTATGGACAATTATAAATAATCAAATGTTTAGCTATTCTGTTAGTACTGATAAGCAACTTCTATGTATACTGTACAGTATATAAGATCTTTAATTTTTATATAATATTTATTAGAATTATTAATCAATAAAAATTTTTTTTTTTTTTTAAAAAAATTTTTCCAAAAAAAAAAAAAAAAAAAAAGGATAAATTTAATATAATTATAAATAAAAGAAATAGTTTTGTAAAATAATATATAAACATCCTCAGGAAGATGTTAATTTAACGATAAACAATCGATTAATGTGTGTCGATTATCAGCAGAATTTTATATATAAAAACATAAGTCTCGACGAAACACGAGATATTATGGCGACGACGCGAGATCAAATTGCGGGCAGGTATCGCCAGGAACGAGATAATGTAAACGAAAGGTTAAGTTTGTAAAAACAAAATACGTGGGAAAGAGAAAAGAAAATAGGTAAGAAGAGAAAGCCCAAGGCAGAGTGAGAGTGAGAGTGAACGTCGAACAGAGTCCGAGAGAAGGTACCAATAAAGAAAGGTCTTCACCGAAAGCGGAAGTTCCATCGAAAATCATACGTTGTATTTGTGTGTGTGCGCATCGAAGTTGGAAGTAAAGAAGGAACTAAAAGAACTGTTCCGCAGAAAAATCAGCTTGTGTATTCAAAGAACATTTCGACAACTAGAACTCAAGGACTTTATTAAATAATTATAAAGGTATTTATCCTCCATCGTATTACGAAGTGTGCTGCTCCTTCGTTGTCGTGTCATTGCATCACTGAAGATTTTCTCCTCTCCGTCCTTACTCATAAAAGCGCCACATATCCGCGTTTTGGCTATATAGAAATATCCTGACGCCACAGTCGCCCCGCGGACCCCACATAAATATATTTGTAATTTGCACTTCCTAAAATATCAGTTCTAGTCCGTCTGCAATAATGTCTTATCCAATTGTAAAATTTGACGAAAGGGAGCTTCGATAAATTATTTTCTCAATATGGATCACAGCTAAAAATTTGGAAGGGGATTATGAAACTCCTTAGCTCAATATAAAAAAGATCTATAAGGAATTAAGTAAAAGTAAAAAGTTAACATTGATAATGGATTTTATTAAACAGATTCTGAAAATTTCTTTAGAAAACAAATTTAAAAAAAATTGAGATAGAGGCAAAAATGGTGACAGTAATGGTGATTTTGAACTTAGGAAGAAGACTGTTTCAATATTAACAAGAAAAGAAAATATGAAATAAACTTACAAATCATTCAAAATGTATGAAAATATGTTTATTCTTAAATTTTTGTAAAAATAAAATTACTTTTAATTTATTTGTAATATATTTTAAATAAAATGCAAATTATGTAATTGAAAATTATGGAACCTATCTCTTGATTTTATATACAAATGTTAATCACAGTTTATATGATTTTGATTTACATGGTATTTTTCAGAACCAATCTACTGTATAAATTGAGAATTAGTTGTATAGTCAGCATACCTTTCAGCAGGTGAATTGACACCTAGGCCAAGAAAATTTTCTGACATAGGATTCAAATTTATTGCCCAGCTGGGTCTGAGATATGATCCAGATAAATTTATTATTATATATGATTTCATTGCAAACATTTCTGGAACATTGTTTAATTGAAATGAAAATATTTAATTAAAGAAGCTTTGAAAACTGGCTTGGGCATCAATGTTTTCTATTGAATTTTACACTGTTTTCTTTCTTATTGGAAATTCAATGGCATAGCATTCCACTGCTAATCATGGCTGCCTATATTTATGCTAAGGTTGACACTTAGATAAAAGATGAGATGAATGATTTGCTTTTAGATACTAAATAAAATCTGAAGGAATAGGACCCAGAATTAAGCATAAATATTCCATGGAGGAAGCATAGTATGTTTATATCTGCAGCTACTTGGCCATGCATTCAGCTGGCCACCATTAATTCAAAATTATTGATAGTAGCAAATTGCCATTGTAAGCCAGGATCTCCTGTATTTAGAATTAGTTTAAGATATATTATTTATATATAACTTATATTAAATTAGCTATAAATAAATCAATTAAATATATATACTAGGATAATCCAAGTTTGCTGAAGCAGCTATTTGGATTATCCTAATAACACAAATCAGTATAATACATAATTTTTGAATTAATGATGCATTTCTCATAAAGGACTTTTTAGCACATTTTTATGCAAACTTTTTTCTTAATTTCCTTTTTCAAATAATGAATAATATATGCAAGTAAATATAATTTGGAATTAAATAACTTAAATGTTAAAAATGTCAATCACTTAATGTCAAGATATAAATATATATTTATCTTTAATAATAACTAATTATAATAAAAATAGTTATTCATATAAATTTTTTTGCAATTTCTAAATTGTTTGTTTTATTTTGATAATTTTCAGAACCTCAAGTTAGATCAATATGTGACCATGTTAGACCTGATAGACAAAGTGAGTAATTTCAATTAATATTAAAACAAATTATAATAAGCAATTTATTAATATTCATATATTTTGTCAGCATTAATGTTCAGTGCAACATTTAAAAAAAAAATAGAAAGATTAGCACGTGATGTGTTGGTAGATCCAATCCGTGTAATTCAAGGTGAACTTGGTGAAGCCAATGAGGATATTACTCAAAATGTTCTTGTTTTACCTACTGGACCATCAAAATGGGCATGGCTGACAAGCAAACTTGTAGAATTCACTTCAGGTAAAAGTTACAGATAATTTTTGCTATAAATATGATGAAATATTATTTTCAATATTTAATTGAGATGATGATAATCATTTAATGATTCTAAGATAAGGTAGGAATGTACACCGAAATATTGCATTAGATAATAGCTATACTACTACATTCATTATTTTTTTTTTTTTACATTCACTCTTCACTATCATTTTGTTTTTTTAGGTAAAATATTAATTAGAATGAAATCTTTTTTGACGTATTTAGGAAAATATTTATAAAAATGGAATTTTAAAAATTTAAATCACAATAGTTTGTTAAATTTGACAAAAAAAATTTTTAAACAACATTTCAGAGATCAGTAGCAATTAATAATAATAGAAATGGATTTCGTATTTTATTGTAAAAAATTTTTTTTGTCAAATTTAACAAACATTTCAGAGATCAGTAGCAATTAATAATAATAGAAATGGATTTCGTATTTTATTGTAAATTTTCTTTTATATTAAATGTGATCGTGATTTGAAGGAACAATCTTGAAAAATTTGTTATTCACAAATAAAACAAAGTGGAAGTAATATCATTCTAAATAATATGCAATAATTAAAAAAATACTAAAAATATATAATCATTTAAAAAAAAATGACACACGACAAAATTTCAAAAATGAATATTCTTGTCATTGATTCTTTACATTCAGATCATCCAAGAAACCTTTTAATTATATATTTCACATTAAAACCACTCTTTTAATGTGAAATATCTACAACATTCATAAGGATTAGATAAGAAATAAAACTGAGTAGAAAATCGAGTTTTATTTGACTAATAAATAAAAATAGATATTTACTTATAAATAGATATTGTAATGAAATTTCTTTTCATAGATATTATTTAAATTTCTTAATTAGTAATTTATTTACACAGTAAACATTTACTAATATGTATTGATTAGGTAGAGGGCATCCAAATTAAATGAGCGTCTGGATTAGTGAAACAAAAGTTAGCCTGAAGAAATGAAAAACTTAGATAGATGGAAAATTTAATGATATACATAATTCTGATGAAAATAATAAAAAATATCATTGTAGAACCTTTGTTTAAAATGTATAAAAAGAAATACATTTATTCATTGATATAAAACTCTGAAGTTGCAAATAATCTCTTCTTATATAAAAATTTATATTGTGTTTTGATCTGCATTTTTTATATCTATAAATTTTCATTAATCCATGATCAATGAGGAATTACTTGAAATATTAAATAATTATTCTTATAGTAGTAATTTAATGAAATTTTTTTTGTTTTAATAAAAATTTTATGTATCAAATAAATGTTTAAAAATGCTAATGTTAAATTTAATTACACATTAAATACTGAAAGAAAGGTACTTAATGTTTTCAGTAAATCTTGAACATGTATATTACTTTCTGGGTTTTATCTGTTTGGTTTTTATATATATTTAATATATTTTGTTACATATCATTTGATTGTACATTTGTTTGGAATTATCAATTTAGTGATGATTAAATGGAGAAGATAAGTTACATAGAAAAACAGTTCTGTATAGGATTAGCTGTTGCAGAGCTCCTGTGCCTAGCTGTTTATATGTGTAACTTATTATTCCTGGAAGAGAAAAAATGAATTAGAGAAAATAAATTCTCTAGTTCAGATATGTAATTTTTTGACTCTCAATTCCTAAATGGAATAAAACTATGGAATTACGTTTGTTCATATGTTTATCCATCTGTCAGCATGATAACATAAGTAATAATTAGCATATCTGGATGAAATTAACATATGTTATTGAAATTCTAGAGAACCAAGTTATTGAAAATGATTGATATTGATTCAATATTATTGACATTTTAAGAGAAAAAATATATATACAGTCAATTCCGTATTCGGCTATTTGCGGAAATTTATTTGTAACCATAAAATTGATATTTGCGGAGCTTTCGTGCTTATTCGCAAACTCCCACTGAGCGGCAAAAATACTGTTACCAATATAAATTCTCTCTCTCACTCTAATAAAGGAAGTTGTTTTTTACCAAGTATAGTCTCAGAATTGGTTTGCCGGAAAATTTTTCTTCTATTCTTGCTCACTCCACAGACCGCAGGTAGGCCAAAACCCTGTTCATATCGTCTGCAGGTCCAATAGAAGAATGTGACCCTATGCTTGAATTCAGCCTCAAATTTAGACACCTAACTTCCTGTGCATTTGCTCCTTATGCCAAAATTTTAGAAGATCTGAGGTAAAAAGCAATGCGGACAAGGCTGACGCAGTTCAGAAAGACAATGTGTCAGTTGTCACATCAAACATCTTGCAACATCAAAAACTATCAATCAAAAATAAGATTTTATCTACTACATAGTTAATGTAAAAAAATTAAATAAAGATTACTGTAATTATAATACTGTATACAGTACTATTTACCCATCAAAAATAAGATTTTATTTATTACATAGTTAGTGTTTTAAAGATCAAAAATAAGATTTTATTTACTACATAGTTAATGTTTTAAAAAATTAAATAAAGATTTTACTGTAATTATAATACTATATTTAATTTTTAAAAATATTAACTAAGATTACTGTAATTATAATACTTGTTAATGTTTTTAAAAATTAAATAAAGATTACTGTAATTATAACACTGTATATAGTACTCTAATGTTTTAAAAAATTAAATAAAGATTACTGTAATTATAATATTGTATAGTTTTAAAAAATTAAATAAAGATTACTGTAATTATAATACTTTATATAGTCAAAAACTATCAATCAAAAATAAGATTTTATCTACTACATAGTTAATGTAAAAAAATTAAATAAAGATTACTGTAATTATAATACTGTATACAGTACTATTTACCCATCAAAAATAAGATTTTATTTATTACATAGTTAGTGTTTTAAAGATCAAAAATAAGATTTTATTTACTACATAGTTAATGTTTTAAAAAATTAAATAAAGATTTTACTGTAATTATAATACTGTGTATAGTACTATACACTGCATATACTGTAATTATTTGTAAATGTAATACATATTAAATAAGGTGTCTTTAAACAGAAAAACACACATTAACCAAGTATGAAAATGTTGGGAAGAAAGGTTCACATGAACCTAACTCTATATTTCCCATAGGCACAATGGTTCTATATTTGCGAAGAATTTACAAAATGTAACTACCACGAATAGCGAGAATTGACTGTACATATTTTGGGGCAATATCTCAATTAAATATTACCCTATCTGAATGAAATTTATATTGTTGGAATTTTCTAGGACAGTGGTTCCTAACATTTTTTCTCTCGCATACTCCTTGATTAGGATTACCATTTATGTATAAACTAAAACTCTATATTTGATTGTGCGTTTTATTTTAACTCCTTTTTTGGTGTTTTCCACCATTACCAATATTATTTTTATGTATCCCAACCCCTCTGCCACTACCTCTAGGGTTATTCATACCACAGATTGGGAACAGCTGTTCTAGGAGATCAAATCTTTTGAAAATGATTGATATTGAATCATATGTGACTGACATTTGCTATCAAAATGATATCTCATATAAATATTATCAGATTTGAACAAAATAACAAATTTTGATAATATCTACATGATATATCTTTTTAACAGTATGTGTCCAGTCAAATATAATCCAGTATATATCATTTTTAATAGACTTGATTTCCTAGAAAGTCTCAATAATATATATGAATTTTATTTAGATTGGATAATATTTATGTCAGATATTTCTCTAAAATATATGAATATATTAAAAATACTGAATTGACAGTTTCAAAAAATCTGAAATTGGTTAACTTTAGTTTAAAAAAAAAAAAATTATGAAACCAAATAACAGAAAGGATCATATAAGAAATTCATCAGTCTTGACTAATTTGTTAGGTTTATCATTATTTTATGATAGATTTAAAATCATTAAAAACTATAAAATAAATTTTTTAATAATTATTTTTTCTAGCTGGTAGTGTCTTAATATTTGTGACTAAGAAAGCAAATTCAGAAGAATTAACAAATAATCTGAAGAATAAAGAATTTAATGGTAATCCATATAAATATGAAGAATACAATTAATTTAAGAAACTAAAAAATTGCAACATTGAATCTCTTCTTTGGTATAGTAATGCTTTTACATGGTGATATGGACCAAGTAGAAAGGAATAAAGTGATAACTGCTTTCAAAAGAAAAGAAGTCCCAATTCTTGTTGCTACTGATGTTGCAGGTTGGACTTATAAATTATTTATTTATTTATTTTAAAATCAAATTATAATAAAATTAATATAAATTACAATTTATTTTAGCTCGTGGTTTGGATATTATTCATATAAGGACTGTCATTAATTATGATGTTGCTAGAGACATTGATACACATACACACAGAATTGGTAGAACTGGTCGTGCAGGCAAGTGATGATCAAAGATACTTTTTATTCTAATATTTTTGTGAAAAACTAAATTTATAGAATAGTTAGTTCTTTATAAATATCAAAGAAAAAGTAAGAGAAAGAGAGACTTGTTTTTCCCCTGAAATTAATCGTAGAACTAATATTAGAGCTGCCGTGCACCAGTATTTTAGATGATATTATTTCTGAACTAATAATAACCATAAAATTGGAATTTATATGATAAATCATACAATTGAATATATATTTATATTAAAAACTAGTTTTTAATATAGATATATTATAGATAAAATTTATAATAGCTATAAAGAAAAATATTTGTTGATATGCAACAATATAGTTTTATCTCTAGGTATGTTTAAAACTTTCTGAATCGATTGAATATGTTCAATATAATTATTAAATTAAATATATATCCTGCCATCAATAAACAAATTTAGTTTTATCATAAAAGTGAGGTAATTATTTCATTAAAATATTGGAAATATTAAATTTCTGTATTTATATTCACAGAAATATTTACTTTTGAGTATATTTATTTGTAATCAAAGCAATTATAAGATTAATATCATTATTGATTTTTTGAGAGACTGTAAAATGGAATAAGTCTGTCATTGTACAGTTGGCCTCTCTAATTAATTTTTTCTTTTCAAAAATTTAACGGAATTAACTGAAAAATAAATATTATATAAAATTGACTCGGCAGTTCTAAGGTATAAAATGCCCAGGTTAAAATTTACAAAAATTAATATGACAAAAAGTTTTGCTTGTTTAGGGAACTTTAGATGGGAAGAGGTATTTAAAAGAATCCTTTCCTGCTCCTTTGGCAATGTTTAGGGGAGAAAGGCATCGCTTATACACTGGTTACTGATAAGGACAAGGAATTTGCCGGTCATCTAGTGAGAAACCTGGAAGGTGCCAACCAAGTTGTACCCCAAGCTTTAATGGATCTTGCTATGCAGGTAAATGTTGATTATTTCTTTCTGCTATCACATTAAAAATTTTTTTTTCTTCCAAAAATCAAGTACTAATTACCTTTATTTGAAAAGTAATTAACAATTCAGTTTAATATAGTAATTGAAGTTATTAAATTTTCAATGAATTTTATACTAAATTATTTTTAATGTAAATACTTTTAATATATATAATGCTCATATAAATTAATTTCTTTGATTAAAATACAAAATTTCAATGTCTTATCACAAAAATTTATAAACTCATGTTAATTGAAATAAAAATTTTTTGATAAAGCAAGCACTTTTGATGAATATCATTATTAGTGACATATAGAAATAAAATTAAAAGCAAAAATTTCTTAAACAAAAATATGAATTAGAATTTCTCAAGTATAAAAAAAATTAAAATTTATAATAATCAAATTAAAAGTATCATTCATATATATCAAGTTTATATACAATAAGACCCTGTTTAACGTGGAGGATATGTTCCAAACAAATCAAGCACTAAACGAAACAGCGTTAAACGAGATCATCTTAACACAAATAATGGGAATAGGTGAAACGAGACAGTGAATACAAAAATTTATGTATCTTTTTTATTTTCCAACATGTATTATAACTATTGTTTTACATTAATTATAGATATTTTTATTGCTAATATCGATTTGTATTCATAAATCATTCTAAAAAATTTTTCAAGTAAATAATTTGTTTATGATGAGGAAGGTTCTTTCTTATTTGATACTTTTGTTTTTTTGTTAAGAATCATCTAACAAAAAATAGTTTGCCTTTTCCTCTTTCATTCAGCAACTGTCGATAGCGAGACATCGCATCCATGACATTTCATCTTGTCTTTGAACTTATATATCAAAATTTGGATCAATTTGTATAAACTGATCCACAATTTCTATAATAATGATTAAACTTTAGCTGTAAATAATGTTGATGAACGGTCATAAATATGAATTGTGATCGCAACAGACTTTTGTATGTACTGCACTGAACTGAACTGATATCAAACACTTTGCCAGATGGCATAAGAGTATCAAAGAAAGAAATTAGTGCGATTTTGGATATGTGAATATAATGGTTTGAAAAAATGCGCAAAAGTGAATCAATAAAAAATATAGAATTCAAAAAACACGTTATATTGAAACAGCATTAAATGGAGTAGCGTTAAGCAGGGTCTTAATGTATATCATAAATAGTGCTTTTCATTATGGAATTTAATCTGTTAATACATCATCATAAAAAATAATGATTTATAGATACACATTTTTTGTTATTTTGATGCCTTATAATAGTGTATGATATCAGTACAAAGATTTTCATAATTCAGGACAGTTAGAATTCAGCATTATCTCAATCCCATCAAGAGAGTTTATAAATTTTTTAATCAAATTATAGAAAATATAAATGATAAAGAAATATTAGCATAATTTATCAAAAATTATGTATAACTATCATTTCATATATTAAATCTCCAACTCTCAATATTTTATTTAATTTACATATCATAATCATTTTTAAATTAATTTTTATAGACTTAAAAATTTAAGAAATTTATAAAAAACTTATTTGATTTTTCTGATATTGCTTATGCTGCATGATTCATTTTATTCTGAAGCTTGCTCACTAGTAATAAAACAAAGTAATTATCAATTTTTCCCAATATAATTGTGGAGACTCAGAATTCAGATCGGATACAAGGTGTCACTCCCCACCTCATCAAAAATTACGAAAGGAATTTGAACAGAGTGACATTAAAAGTAAAACAAACAATAAAAATATCATATTACCCGACCCGGAGAACCTTGCCTCCACAATATAAAGATAGAAAATATATGATCAAACAAAGAGTTGCATTACATACAGGTATGGCAAAAGACAAATTTAAAAAAAAGAAAGAAAAAAGGAGAAAACATAAGACATTATCTTTCCCCGGGAAAAAGCTGAAAGAAAAGATCAGTAAGTTTTTATCTGGGACAGAGATAAACTAGCCACGAGTGAGTCTGCCATGAGACTCGATAGAGAAGGTGGGGAAAATGTAGCTGAGAAGGGTGAATCCGTGTCCCATTCCATCGGTGGATGTCTGACGAGGATTAGGGAATGAAGACGAAGAATAATGAAGAATTGAAGTAGATTTCTTTTATTCTCTCTCCCAGGTATGATCTCTCGTGTCAAATAGCTCTCTCGAAGGAAATATGTTAATATTATGTTTTATTTCCTGTTTATTTTAAATAAATATATTATTTGTTTATATGTGTTTCCAAATCAATTCTCCTATCCTGGATCCCTGCGTCACTTACTCACGATCTTATTTGAAAATACACTAAATTTTATTGACACACATTTTTATATCAGCTATCTGCTGCTGGATTCTCACACTGATGTCAGAAATAGGGTCTTTGAATGATAAAGACACCAGTCTACATACGCTGTGGAACCGTTACATAACGATGGAATTTAAATGCCATATTATAAATAACAAAAATCGATAAAATTTTTAATTTTTTTTTTTTTTTTATTGCTTCAAACAAAAATTTTTTATTGTTATGTTCATCATTGCTAGCACTCTAATGATTAATTGTGTTATGTTATTGATTCTAAAATATACTAAATATTTGATTGACAATATTATATATTTAATTGTTACAATTTACTATCAGATAGCTAGATATTACCGTAAAGAATTTACTGATGGCAAGATGGTACTATCTTGAAGAATCCAGGTCTAACTATTGAACCTTATTTTTCGATATTTTAATTGATTCATCAAGGGTATTAGTCAACCCATGATAGAAATTAAAAGTGGTTGCCATTATATATATATTTCTTGTATGATTTGGCAGTATAATTACAAATTAACCTTACTATCGTACTAAAAAAATATCTGTTGTATTTTTTAATAAGTATATTTCATATTGTACAATCGATAAATAAAAGCATATTAATATAGAAGAAATCTATTAATTATAATAAAAATTTTTTTTTATTACTGTTCTTCCAACTTTTATTATTTTTTATAAAATTAGCTGGACTGCAAAAAATTCATATTTTAAAAATTGACCCTAAACAAAATAACCTTCTGATCTAACTGTTTTCATGCCAGATTATTGATGTTTTACTGTTTATTTTGTGAAATAATCAACACTATTCATAAAGTATAAATTCAATATCTTCAGATATATAATTTCTGTTTTTATTGGTACTGCATACCTAACATTTTAGAATGAACCAAGAAATTATTAAATTCTATTTAAAAAGTTCTGACCGAATAGAACATCTGTACTATTATTGTAAAATATAAATAGTAAAAATTTTAAAGAGTTAATGACAAATAATTATTAAGTGATGACAATTTTTATGATCTCATATTAGAGAGAAGAATCCATCTACATATCATAAGAGGTGATTAAAGGATACCCTTTTTTTCTAATGACTTGTCACACTTTTGGGAAGATTCATTTCCTCTTTTCTCCTACTTCCCTATACTCTTTTGTCTTCATTCTTCAAAGGGTGATTTACAATATACCACTATCTAAATAAATTTTCTTTCTATGATTTTTCTTACAAACAATACATATTTGTTTTCAAATATTTATGTTATATATTAATATTTTGCTTATTTGAAAATCAGTACTTTTTTTAAAATTCAGTTCAAATATTAAAAAACTGATTTATATTTTTTTTTATTGAGTATTTACAAATCTTATTTAATTTTAGAGTTCTTGGTTTAGAAAATCTCGCTTCAAACAAGGAAAAGGAAAGAAGATAAATGTTGGAGGCAGAGGCTTGGGATATAGAGAACGACCTGGTTTAGGATGTGATGAAAGTGTAAGTATATTATCATCATCATATTAAAATAAATATTTTGTGAATTTCTTTTTAACCGTTATCAATTTAATGATATTAAAAACAATGGAAAGATGAAACAACTATCAAAGTCATTTTAAATATTCTGCCTTGATGATTTCATAATAAAATGTTTTAAAATTTAATATGCATCTAATACTCAATTTTTTGTACTTTAATTGCATGATTTCTGTTTAGCATGGTTAAAAGATTGATATTTTCATTTTACATGATACAATTTTATTTAAACACTTTAAATTCAGCACCAATAATAAAGCTGAGCACTAACATTCCAGACTGTGGATAATGATGAATTAGCTGTTCCATCAGTATTGATAAGAGCTCATATATATATTACAGTACAACTTACATAATTTTTATATAACATTCAATTAGAATTGTTAATTAACATATATAGCAATTTATAAATGATAAATAAATACTTATCATTTATGTTAATCTTTCAATAAGTTATTTCCTCAACATTGATCTAAAATGGATTGTAACGTAAAGAGTTGGAAGGAGATTACAAAACTTCTTAAAATCAATATGAAGAGATTTATTAGGAATTAAATAAAAGTAAAGAGCAAATATTGATAATGCATTTTATTGAGCCAATTACAAAAATTTCTTTAGAAACTGGATTGAAAAAAATTTGAGATAGTCTTCTTAAATCAGAGTCACCATTATTGCTGCTGATTTCATCTGCTTTGATATTAACAAGAGAACATATGAAATATATGAAAACAAGTTTATTTTGAATGGTTTGCACATTCATTCTTAAATTTTCATTGTATATCTACATAAAATTAGTGATAATTTATTTGCAAATTATTTAATTGAGTTTTATGGAACATATCCCTTGATTTTCTATACAAATGTTTGTCTTAGTTTACATGATTTAAGTGATATTTTGCAGAATCAATCTACCATGTAAATCAAGAATTGAATGTATTTTGTTATGAAATCATTAAGGCATAACATTTAAAATGGCTTTTGATAATTGCTTCAATTTCCTATTGTCTTTAGTGTTATCATTTCAAAATTTTTTGTATTAATGATTATTATGGAATTATTGCTAACTAGATCAACATTTATCTGGCATAAATAATACTTTCAAACTAAATAAACCATTTATTTGGTTTGAAAGTATTATTTGCATTGAACAAATATTCATTAATTTGGAAAATTTCAAATATTGTAATGTGCTTCATTTTATTATAGCTGTATCATTTATACATATTGCAAAGATAATAACATTATTTTAAAAAAAATTAACAATATTGCTGAATTTTTGCTTCATTAATTACAATAATAATTTCCCAGTATTTATCATTCTAAATTTGTCCTAAAAACTTTTGCATATATCAAAAATTGTGTAAGTCCAATATACAGCTTATGTAAATGGATGGTTCTGTGAAACTTTACTTAAGTCAGAGCATATGTTATATAGTACTAGTATTCATAAAGACATTTTTAATATTAACAAAGTTGTGTGGTAAAGCAGTTGCTTATCATCTTGGAGGATCTGGATTTAATTTGAGTCCCACACCTCCAATTTTTTAGAAAAGGTCTGAGTCTGGCCCCAAAAAAAACTATCGGAATTTTTGAAGAATTATTTTTAAAATATATATATAAGACACTAATTAGTGCCAATTGGCTGTGTAGTAAAGCATTCACTTTCTGGCTTTTTGCCATATTGGAAAATCTGGGTCCTGCATCTCCAATTTTTCGGGAAAGATCTTGGCCCAATCCATTGACACCTATCTTTCAATTAACTAACCATGAGTGTTGGGCTATAAAGAATATACTTTGTGAGATAAGGTGGCATAACCAATTAATCCAATTTATGAAATTAAAAAAATTTCATTTTGTCCAAATTTTTAAAGTTTATAATGAAAACAATTCACAAAGTTGTATCAAAATGCTATTCTTGATTGGGTCTGTTGTATTCCTAGATTTGCTAATATGAATTTCTATATGAAAACACCTGTTTATAGATATTTGAGGATTCTGAGAGACTGATTTTGAATTTATTTATTGTTTTGTTTATAGGCTATGGTGACAAATAACAGTAATGCAGAAAAACCTATGTTTGGAACAACTTCAATATCCAGACCAACGGGACCCCAAAGTGACAGACTGTCTGCAATGAAAGCAGCATTCCAGGTAATTCAGTATTTATTATTATTTTTTTTTTTCTGAAGAGTACTTGAAAAATGCTCTTGTAAAAATAAATTGCCATCAGAGTGAAAATATGATTTTTGGGAAAATTTAATTGAAAAATATTTTCCCCATGCCAATATGTAGGCCCAGTATAAATCACAATTCACTGCAGCCACGGACACTGCCTGGACCAAAGGACAAAAACCCAAAGAACCAACACCTCCTAAATCATCTGGTTCTACAGGAGGAGGAAGTTCGGGAAAACGAAAGAAAAGCCGTTGGGATAGTTAGGCAAGCAGTTCCACTCACTGTACAGATTCACAGTAAATAGAATTCCTGGCTTGCATCGCGTGAAAAAAGGCTGCCCAAGGTTGGCCTTAACAGCATTTTTACTGCCGCGATTTGCCTGATTATTATAATAAAAATTGCAATGTTAATATGTCAGACATTCTGATTCGGTATGAAGATTGTTTTTTTGTTTTTCTTTGTCATTTTTATTTAATGGATGAAAATGACATGTATGTATGTCAGTATTTCAGAACATTTGTTCTGATATATTGGTGACAAAATACTTTGTTACAAATATTGAATGTTTTAATTTTATGACAAGATATAAATGCAAAAGAAATTTGTCATATTATTGATAAATACAGTGAAATATTTCTTTCTGTATATTATTTTAGAGATGTCAAATTTTTTAATTGATCATAAACTTGCAATAAAATTGAACTTTACTTTATTTCTTAGAATATTTAAATAATCTTTAGATGAAGATTTATTGCTGTTCTAGATCACAAATGCTATATTTAAACTGAGGAAAGAATCAATGTCCATATTTTGCATTTCAAAGGGGATTTTTCAGAATATCATAAATATAACTCACTTGCATCAAAATAAGAATTTTACACACACACACACACACACACACAAATTCTTCAATAGTATCTACATTTATTATTTACATCCAAAATTAAGGATCCTCATATTTATTTGCCTAATAGATTCTATGTTAAAGTCACATATATACAGTATATATGACATTAAATATAACAATACATGTCAGGATAATTTTACTACAGTTGGCAATGGGAAAATGATTTTCTAGAGTTCTGAACAAAATATCATATCAAAAATAGCTAACATATGTTTGTGTATAAATCCTTGATTTTCAATGGGTTTGGTTCAAATCTTGCCATTATAAATCAGAAATGACCAAAATTTATGGATTTCTTACTACAGTTCATTTTATAATATTAGTTAACACAAGAATACAAGAACCAGACACAAAAAGGATCGTTTTTGTATATCAGATCATTGGTGACAGACACAAAACCTTGTTAATTGCATTGACTAATCGATAAATCACAAGTGGTTGCATGTTGAAGACTACTAGTATATACACACAAAGTTTATTTAAATTTATATTTTTATTCCTGGAATCATAAAAACAAGAGACTAATGATTATAAGTATGGGTATACTTATCATTCACTGTTTCCAATCTATGCAAAATATTTGTTATAACTTAAGAAAAATATGGAACTTATGAATATCTGATTTTATTCTTATCTATATGTTGATCTTGCAATCTAACAATCCCAAGGAAACATGCTCCTTACTTTTGGAAAACATTGCATTAGGGAAATTACAATTTCTTCTGTAAAAATAGACATTGAAAAATTTGCTTTGCTTTTGCTTTTGCAAATATGAGTACTACATAAGTGATTAGTCAAAAAAAATTTAATAGCCTAAGGACACTTTAATAAATATTTTCTATACTGCGATCATCTGTCAAATTAATTTTTAATTATTTAGGAAAGGATTAATTTTATCATCATAAAACCAGATAAACAATAAATATACTTAATGAGGCAATTAAGATATGATTTGACACAAAGCATTCATATTGATGTGTATCAGTAGTGGCCAACCTTTATAGGTTTGAGTATACTTTTCAAAAATTACTGGCAATCTGCTTTATAGACTATAGTATAGTTCAGTGGTTCCCAACTTTTCTTGTCCCATGTACCTCTTGATTTGGTATATCAGTTATGAGTGCCCAAAAAAAAAACACACCTATATTGTCCTTTTAAGGCATCAGGTGAGGTAAAGAAAAACATAATTTATAATACGGATATTTATGTTCATACCTTTTATATAGAATACCTTTTAATCAAAATAAAAGACTTTCAATTAGTTATTTAAGCAGTTTATCTTATTCTAATTGTAATTGTAATTTTTTTTTATATTACAATTAGAATAAGATAAACTGCTTAAATAACTAATTGAAAGTCTTTTATTTCGATTAAAAGGTATTCTGCCATTACTAATTTTCTTTTTGTGTACACCTTAACAACCTCTCATGTACCCCAGGTTGAGAATCGCTGCTATAGTTTATAAAGTAGACTGCCAGTGGTTTTGAACAACAATAACAATTTTGGATATAGAAAATATGACAGATCACTGTGGGCTACCTCTCACAGCTTGCCAGTCAACTAATAGACTGTGGTTGCCATGTTAGCCATCCCTGATGGAAATTTACAGATGATCAGTTGATTGCTATTATTCATATCATCAATTGATTAATTTTGTTTATAGAATTCAGTGTGAAATTATATGATTTATTGACTGCCTTAAGTGAAGAGACTGTAATAATCTGTAATTTTGATATTGAAAGAAAGCACAAAACAAGAATTAAATATTTTTACTGTTATCCATTTTTCTTTTATCTGACCAGCACATTCCATTGTTATAAAATTCAGCAAATAGTAAATCAACTTTATATTTTGGAAAATTTATTTATATTATATATAATCTAATGTGAATTAAGTTTGCATGTCAAAAGAGAAGACTGCAGCCCAAAAATAAGTTTTTTGATGATTATATAAATGTAGTATATAGAAATTCCTCGACTTATGTAACCCTATGTACTCAAAACATAGATGTCATAGCATATCTTGCACAGTGCTAATGTATCACAAAGACTTAATAATAAAAATAATTATATTAAAGAATAAATACGTAAGTTAAGTAGACGGCTACATGATAAAACAGTTGCTTATCATCTTGGAAGATCCAGGTTCAATTTCAAATCCCATATATCCAGATATATTAAGATATATGTATCTGTATATTTAATATACAGATACATATTATAATAAATGATATTAAGAAAAAGTTCATCGTAATACTTTGCCATAAAACCATATTTTCTATGTTATAACTTTATCCATTTTTGATCAATAGATTTTTCTTGTAAATCAAGGAATCACCAAATAATTAAAAAGCTATTTCTCACCTTATGATATATATATACCAGGTGTTTTCTAGCACCGTACCGCCCTTTTATCTCAGAAACACAATGAGATAGGAAGTAGGGGAAAAAATTTTGATTACCAAAGATATATATATATATACCAGGTGTTTTCTAGCACCGTACCACCCTTTTATCTCAGAAACACAATGAGATAGGAAGTAGGGGAAAAAATTTTGATTACCAAAGTATACCTGAAGAATCGAATGGGCATGATAAAAATTTTGTGGGTCCATTGGAAGTAGGGGCACAAGGGGTCAACTATGAAATCTCCAATGGAAACCAGTGCTGATTTTGGCATAATTGGATAGAACTGTGAAAACAAACAACTTTTGTTTTGAAAGTTTCTTAATATCACTTACGGATTGTGAGATATCACAAAAAATAAGATGCCGCTGCATGTACCACCAATTGGACTATTCAAGCAATAATAAAAGGAAGAATCTGGCATAGAGCATCTGTGTACATCCATGGTACTCATAAAGAGCTGAAACAAGTCCAGAAACCCTTGTTCTTGAGTATGGTTCCATGCTGAACTGTGATGGTGAGACTTGTCACACCTGCGGTTCGATTGCTACTACCGAGTACCAGAATTCGCCTTAAATCTCTCTTTGCTGCTTCAATAATGTTTGGCAATGTTCAATAATGTTTGTCTGATTTTTATTCTTCTTACTGCTTGAATAGCCCAATCAGTGGTACATGCGGTGGCATCTTTATTTTTTGTGATATTAAAAAACTTTCAAAATAAAAGTTGTTTGTTTTTCACAGTTCTAGTCCAATTATGCCAAAATCAGCATTGGTTTCCATTGGAGATTTCATGGTTGACCCCTTGTGCCCCTGCTTCTGATGGGCCCACAAAATTTTTATCATGCCCATTCGATTCTTAAGGTATACTTTGGTAATCAAAATTTTTTCCCCTATTTTCTATCTCATTGTGTTTCCGAGATAAAAGGATGGTACGGTGTTAGAAAACACCCGGTATATATATTTTTTAAATCTTCATTATACTTTAGTATATGCAGATAATTCCTGACTTATATAGATCCATACCTATGTAGAAATTCCAACTGTCAAAGCAGAAAAGGCTACAATGCAAATATGATTTTTTTTCTTAATTTTATCATATTTACGTGTGTTTTATGTGCTTGTTAGGTTAATGTTAATGCAAGCATGTTAATTATAGTTAACAAGTTGAGCCTAGACTAGCCTTCTCCTGAAAAACTGGAGGTATGGGACTCTGAATTTGAATCTGTAGCCACCAAGATAGTGATTGGATGGCTGCAAGATAATGAATAAGAGCATAAATTAACTGTTTTAATTATTTTTAATGTTATGCCTTTATGAAATGCTACTACTATATATTATGTGTTCAAACATATACACATTTTGATCTACAGAGGTTTTCACTGAATGATTCACTTAATGTAAATCAGGGACTTTTTGTAGTGCATTACTTGATACCTAAATGATTAGGAAGATTTTTATCCTAAGCTTCAGTATAATTGATTAAAGATCTGAAAAAATTTTCCAATGTAGGTTTCTCCATTTTTATGCCATTTTGCTTTTACAAACAACACTGAAACATCACAATGTAAAGAAAATTCAATATAATCATGGCCATCTCACATTCATTATTGTGTCTGATTGTGTTTCTCTACAATAAGATTTTATTGAAATTCAGCACATATCAAAAGTTTCCATCATTGTTTAAAACTTTTCTAAATCTCAGCAAAAATATTTAACACAAAAAATTGGATCTAAAAAGTGTAATAATGGAAATTTTGATGCAACTGACTGGAATGAAAAGCTGATCAGCATATATATAATTGTCAAAAGTGCAAATCTAATGCCTGAAATCAGTTGCAAAATAAAAACTGCAAAAATTCTCATATTTTCTAAATTATTAGAACTATCTAAAAATGCACAAACCTATAAACCAGAAACATTGGCTATAGATATATTTCTAATTAATATTAATTAATGATATATGCATTAATGGCAGCCATGCTTACTCATTAAAAAAAATCATTCTTGTTTATGAAGCACTTGGTGAATTTATTTAGATATGAACATTCACATACATCCACATTTTTAATAATATAATCACAAATAAATATGGCACATCCAGCTACCACCATAGAATGTGCTACTAAAACAAAGAAGATATATTTTCAATCATATTTGTGCAGTATCCAATATTTAAATATCTACAAAAATATTAATTTGTAACTGTTTTCGCTAACTGAAAGAAATCCAGAGTATTTTCGCTTTTACGAAAAAGAAGACGACCAGATGACCCTATAGTAATGGAGCAGCTTACTATCCTGGAGGACTAACTTCAATTCTTGATCCCACATTTCTAGTGTTTTTCAAGATGCTTCAATTCTAAGCTGCTGAACCCCATCCTTCAATCTTCCAGTTGACTTTTCAAAGATTGAAACCATCTCAGGCTTTGTAGCAGCTTACTATCCTGGAGGACTAACTTCAATTCTTGATCCCACATTTCCAGTTTTTTTCAGGATGCTTCAATTCTAAGCCGCTGAACCCCATCCTTCAATCTTCCAGTTGACTTTTCAAAGATTGAAACCATCTCAGGCTAGTCAATAAATTAACAACAATGTGATATGATAGCTTAACTGAAAATGTAATGGTACCATAAGTGTACATACATTATTTCTGTTTTATTTATGCTATGTATTTATTATATAATAATTGCTTTTACTATATGTTATTTTTTTGGATCTGGAAATGCTCAAAAAATTTTCCCATATAAATTAATGGTAATTGCTTCTTTGCTTTATACTTTTTCAATTTATGAAAGGTTTCATAGGAACACTCAACTTTCATAAAGCAAGGGAAGCCTGTAATATAATTCCAAGTTTTTAATCTGATAAAACTTTTCGTGGATTGCATAAAAATTATTTCTGACTTTAAATCTTAATATTCTAAATAGTCCCTTTTCAATAACATGATAAAGATTAATCTTTATGTGCCTTTTGTTGTTTAAAATTTTAGCAAATTGGATATAGATGTGATGGGATTGTTTTTTTCATATACAGTTGCTCTTCTATACTTAGGTTACCAATACAACAGAGTAAATTGACAATGGTAGTGTTTAATATGGATTCCCCAGAGGTTGATTAAATGCTTTTTACTCAATCATATCAGCTCTTTTGGAAATATCTATGGTTTAACATAATATAAATTTTTCACAATATAAGCTATTTTTGAAAGACCCAAAAATGCTTATATTAAATATGACCAATAAATAAATTTATATAGCATGGTTCTTGAGAATGTTATTTTTACAGAGGAATTTGGAAAATAGAATAAATTTTAAACATTTTTTTCTGTATGATACACAAAATTTAATTTAGATCCCTGTTTCGTTAGAGTTTCATTAATGTTTCATACATTATTAGTCTCTTCATTATCATTAATAAAAAACATAGTATTTTAAATGGTTGGGGATCAATGAAATAGAAGTTGCAACCCTTTACTGAAATCCTTTGATTTAGTAGTAGTAATTGACAATGGAAGATTGGATCCTCCAGATGTGTGATAAAGCAATCAGTTACCAACTGTCAGAGTAGTAAAGCAGTCTATTACTACTCTGCCCACTTTAATAAGATATGGATATGAAAATTTCTAAAGTTATAATGCAGATATATTGTGTTTTGTGCATTTGTTAGATTAAATTTAGTGATGTTTCCAAGTAAATTTCTAGCCAATATGCTATCAAAATTGCATGGGCAAGTCATAAGTAGAAGAGTATCATATAAATTTCTCTCTCTTAAAAAGTCATATAACTGTGATTATGAATTATTTTACTAAATTTTCTAACATTCTAATTTCTAGAATTTTTACAAATTCAGAATAATTAGTTCATTTATAAAATAGTAATATATATGAATTAATCTATTGAATGCTTAAGGGTTAATATTTGTAATTACTTTAATAAATTCCTATGCTTCAGTATAAAAATTAGATCATCATTGAAAACTATAAGAATATTTTTTAATAGTACTTTATGGAGGTACATATATCTTGAGGTAATATTCACACATTTGGTTGTTTGTGACCATTCTAGAACATAATACAAATATTTCTGTAAATAAGTAAGTATTTCTCTGCACAATCAACAAAAGTATAAAAATATGTAAACTTAATATTCATTTACAGAAATATTTGTATTAAGTAAGTATTTCTCTGCACAATCAACAAAAGTATAAAAATATGTAAACTTAATATTCAATTAAAAATAATATTTAACAGATTATTGGATGTAAAACATCTACACTATCACAATTTTAAGATTTAATATTTGTAATTTGGTATCCTATTCTCAAAGAATACAAAAAATTATTTTTTAATATGGATAAGTTTCCAAATTATTTGTTATCCCTGATATATTCAATCAATTCAACTAACAAGTTAGTATCTCTGTAAGCAATCAGGCCAGTTTTATTCAACCAACGATCAATTCCTAAACAGTCTTTTTCAGTGGAATTATAAGACAGCTGCAATTCAGGCAGTTGCCCATGCAAGTCTTTGGCTGTGCTCCATACAGTTTCTTGGAAACTCACAATGCCACCACCCAGTGCTAGTAGCAATGAATGTGGTGCGCATACATCCCATTTATAGGTGGAATGTTTAGACAGTACATAAAAATCTGCCAAGCCCAAACAAACTGCCAGCAGTTTGTATCCAGCTCCTGCCACAAATACCACTTCATATTTCTTTTTCAAGAGAGAGACCAGTTCTTTATCATCAGTGCTGCTCATTACCACTCTGCCAGTCTTTTTTTGATCTGTTGGTTTTATTGATGACTCATTGATTCCATTCCAACTCAATCCCCACAAGTATCTTCCTGACCATCTGCAGACAGAAAAAAATAGCTAATAAGCATATAAATTATAGACTATTAGCTTTGCTACAGTTATTTACCTGTTTAAAGTAGAATTCCATAGATAGAATGGTTGGTTGATTACACCTAAGATGGGGTGACCAGTTTCTAGATGATATAGGCCAATTAACACACACACACATTTCAATCCAGATGTTGCAAGTTCTGGTAAATCCATATCTTTATACTTTCCATAAATGTATTCTGATGTAGAATCTGCAAATATCAAAAAAACTCAATTGAGTGAAAAGAAGCAGAGTAATAGACATTACATGTTACATCATCACTGGAATGAACTATTATGCAGTTCAGGATAGCATTAAAAGACTTTTTTATATGGGATTTTACTAAAAATAATCATCTCTTTGTTTAACACTAAATTGCGTTAGAACAATTCTTGTGGATTTTTTTGTTATGTTAATTATTGATTTGATTTGACCTGCTCTATCAAAATTTGTTTAAAAATTAGAGCATATCTAATTTTTAAACAAATTTTGAACCATCTTTTAGTCTTAATCATTTATTAACAGTGAATGGTTTAAGACTAAAAGATTTTATTTCTATGAAATTGAAAATGATCCTAAATATTAAATATTGTATTACGAATAGAGACAAGTTAGATGGAAATCAGTTACTGGTCCAGGGCGGCTGAGAAGAATTTTCAGGCCTGTGACAAGTCTGTGGTCTGGGCTTCACTTTTTTTTTTATTAAACCAAAGCCATATAAAACACATTTATTTAAAAAAAGTATACAAAAAATTCAAAATTTGATACATTAACATACATGTTATATATAAAATAGTTTATTTTGGCATGACTGCTTTGGGTGGTAGACCCAAAGCAGTGTGCTCTAGCAGTGACCTGCATGCTATTGGATACATTGTGAGACACATCAGGACCCGCGACAAGAGTCTCGGATGTCACTCCTTCTTGGCGTCTCTGTACTGGTCAATATGTTAACGAACAGTTTTTTCCATTAATGATTATTCATTTGAATTCCTCTTAACAACATGGAAATAGCTGATGTTAGTCAAATTTCTATAATAAAAATAAATATATGAAGTCGTGGGAAATAAAGATGAAATTACAATATAGCAGATCGTATGAATCAACATTTTGATGGGATGCTAATATGTTATGACCAGCACAGGTAAAATTGTAGCAAACTGATCTATATTTAATTAAAATATGCCTAAAGTTTCACTATATGAAAACTTTGTTCAATTTCTGGGATCCTTAAACAAATCCAATTTTAATTAATTCAAGGAATGACAGATGCAGAAATACAACATAGAAATTAAACTTGCACCAAATAGTCAGACAGTTTAGTCCTTTGATTGATTGTTTTTAAGAATGAGTCATCATCCACACATTGAAATAAATTTTATCAGTCACTGTCTAACCACAAAAGTGATGCAGTATAATGATGAAACTGCAACATTATCTCTTGCAGTAAGGTGTGATTGGCACATTTAACCACAAGTAATAGATAGACATGTCTTAAAACTTTTGTCTAGCAGTTAACTGTGTAACCTTAGTCAGAGTTAGAAGGAATGATGGAAAGAACCTGATCCAGCTTAATTTTTTTTCATGTACAGATTTTGTGTTACCAGATCTAGAGATTTTATATTTTATCATCAAAAAGCATTAAAAATTGCTAAATCTCTATTTCAGCAATTGCAAACTTTCTTTAGTGAAAAAATGAAAAACTATTATTACTAACATAGAAATTTTGCTACTTTCACTCTCAGTTTACCGAAAATCATTAAATACTAATTTGCCAACACTGCACATAAGTGTGAGTCATTTCATTTTGCTTTTTTGCCTAGTTGAATGCCTACTATATAATCCATTGCAGTGCTTTCCATTATTATTTGTGTTATTTTTTTTCATATATAGGCCTTGTACCTGACAAAAACAATGAATCCAGGTTTCACTATATATCAATTATCCTCTATACTTAATTTTTTAATGCAAATAAATTTTTCAGATTAACTGATGGAATTCCATTTCAAGATCACTCTATGTATTCTCATTTAATGTTGAAAAAGTATTTTTTGCCTCTCTATCCAAAATGGTAAAAAAAAAAATAAAATACATATGAATTATCATGATGCAGACAAATCTAAAAATTGTGTGTCTATCAATAATAAAGCATGTATCTCATATGGGCTATGTACTATTACAAACAAAAAATATCTTTTGGAGGTGCACAGTATTTTTACTGGCCATGCATGTTGTTTTTATTGTGATAAAAAGGTATTTGATTTAAGAAGTTTGAGAGCCTGCAACTCTAGGAGCCAATATGGTATCCAGATTTATTTAAAATTTACTTATCATCAAATATGCAGTCAAGAATCCAATTCTGATTCATTAAAATGATAAAAAAACCTTTATTGATCCACTGATTTTTTTTATTTTCCCCCCTTCAAAAATTAAATATAAAAAAAAACAGGTTATGCATTCACTTTGTCCATCAATCAAAATACTGGAGATTCAACATATCACAAATATTAAGAGAATAATATATAGATTAGTAAATTCGAAAATGCTCTGATATCACAACTGACATCTAATTAAGGCATTAATATATGGTAATTTGAAGATTTTATTCATGTTAAAAACAGATATCAACATTTTAAACAAATAATATAACACCATTCTAATGAAATATTTCTTCAAGACTTTTTTTTGTGACAAATAATAAAAAAATTAAAAATTTTTATAGTTTAATAAAAATGATATTGCAATATTAATCAACTGCATATAAAATGTTGGATATTCTTGCTAGTGCATGGAGTACTAACCTCCTCTAAAATAAAGAACCAATTTGACTTGTTTTGTTTATACAGTAATATATTTTTAAGGATTAAAATTTCCTATTTTCTTATACTGTTTATGCTGATTTTTGAATAATTCAAATATACCCCTTAAATTTGATACTGGTAATTAGATCAGTACTTGTCCATTAAATGTCAACAACAAAATGTGACCAGTACAGGAAAGGTTAAAAATAAATGGTTTTTGAATTGTTGGATACTGGAGGCCAAAGCTAATACAAAAAACATGAATTTTCTCTTTGCCAACTTGTTTTCCTATGCTTTAAAATAAATTAAAAATTTTCATAAAATCTATTTTGCAGAAATATCACCTAATTATAGCATACTGAATTTCTAAGGAGATAAGAGAAACTCCTTAGCACTAAGGCAGGGTCAAAAAAAAAAAAAAAAAAAAAAAAAAAAAAAAAAAAAAAAAAAAAAAAAAAAAAAAAAAAAAAATTATAATATTCAGGCAGTGTATCAGTTTCCGATTTACTGTATTCTAAGGAGATAATTTCAGTTTACATGAATCTCAAATTATGCATGCCTCAAGAATACAATTTTGCAAATGCACCGTATACAGATAGTCCTTAATTAATAAGTTCAAACCCAATCTTTGTTGGAAGTCAGAAATGCCCAAAATTTATGGATTTCCCACTACCAATATTTATTATTAGACTCCATTTTATCATAATAAACTCAACGAACACAAAAATACAAGAACCAGATACAAAAAAAGATGCATTTCATATATCAGACTATTACACATGAACTCAAATCCATGTGAATTGCACTGACTAAATCACAGAATTTGCCAATTACATTATTGCAAATATCAGTGGTCATACATTGAGACTTATTGGATATTTAAATAAAATTAATATATTTGGAACAACTGTTTTTGAATATTTATCCACTTGAAGATGATTATTGATAAATATCTCAGAGAATTTTAAAAATGTGAAGAAAATTTTAAATTATATTTAAATGCCAATAAATATCTTAAATTATATAAATCAGAATAATTCTGTTTCCTTCTAAATTTAATCAAATATATAATTACTACAGATTAAAACTCACCAATAGGATCTATCCAAATGCCTATTTTATCTAGTGGCAACTTCAATTCTACATCAAAGGGAGAAGGTATATCCATTTCCACACTGCTATGTGCAATAGAAGCCAACAGTCCAGCTACCTCTATATTCCCATCCAAAATTGTGGTCAATTTAGAAACAGTATTTTCCTGAAATTTATCTATTTCTACAGAAATAGTTTCTCCTAGGGCATTAGTAAAAAGATTGTTTTCTTCTCCATATATATGAGAACCAATATCAGGATACTAAAGAATGAAAAAATTTGATCGACTAAATTCAACTCGAACTTATGATGGATGGCTATACTCACTTTTTTATTGAGATCGTGTCTTATGGATTCCTGAACTAGTACGTCAGCCAATGTCTTGAAATCCGGAAATCTTTTATTTTTTTTGTCATCTTTCTTCTCTTCTATCAACAGCGAGAATAATTCTCTTTCTGCTCGGCAGGCACGAGCAATTTTGGCTGCTTTTTCCGAAACATTTATTACATCATGCAAAAGGTCCCTGACATCTTGTAAATTGGAACAGATAACTGCCATGACTAGCAAATATCCTATCAAAAAGAAGCAAATTATAATTATTTATACAGATAATTTTAAATTAAAATTTAAGTATTTTTTTATTTTTTATGTAGTTACAATATTAATGATACAGTATTATTTAAAATTTTTAGAATATAGATTAAATTTATATACTATATATATATATATATAAATAGCCCATTATCCTTCATGAAAAAAATGTGCTCATCAACGAACATTCTGCATCTCTTAATCACGGATATGATGTTTACAGTTATATCAGATTAATTTTCTTAATAAAACATTGAAAACAGATTTCTTAAATCACTATCAATAATCACAAACATTATACAGTTCAAACCTCAAGGGAATTTAATCCAAATAAACCTAATTAACTTGCCAAATTTAACCCTTGAAACACAATGGAATTTTAATGATTCTAAATAATTTAAGATCGGAAGAGCGTCGTGTAGGGAAATGATTCTAAATAATTTTAAACAAATTATACAAGTTATTAAACCAATGAGAGTTATTAATAGATGGAGCCACTCATTGGTTTAATAATTTGTATAATTTGTCTAAATTATTTAGAATCATTAAAATTCCATTGTGTTTTCAAGATTAAATTTAGCAAGTTAATTAGGTTTATTTGGACTATCAATAATAAATATAAAATATTCTCCAATGATGGTTTGTAATATTTTTTGATATTTAAAATACATTTAATCAATCTTGTTTTGAATTGGTCAAAATTTTTGCAAATACTTTTATATTTTCTCCATTTTTTGATTTTATTTTAGATTATTTTGTTTCAATTTTATGCTATGATCAATTTTTCAATCCATGACATATATCATATATTTTTTTATTTTTTTTAACCATGAAAAATATTGTTTAATTCTGTTAAAATAAGCATTATTATTTATAAATCATTCATTTTTCTTCAATTTAGGCAAGAATAAGAAATATACAAAAAATAAATGATCTGTCATTACAGATGAGCATGGCAATGCTAGTTCAATCTTCCATAAATTGTTTCCAGGAAATTTTCATCTAATCTATTCTGTTTCTGAGTGTTTTATATTGGCTAAGCAATTACTTAGCTCTCGCTCTCTACTTCATATACTTCAATTATAGCTATTTTTATATGAAAGAAGTTGTTTATAGATCAATATCTATCAGATTTTTTTTATATATAAGTTTGTAACTTTTCAAAAATTTTTATATAAATTTTTAATAATATAGAAAAAGATATCTGTTGTTATCAGATGTTTTGATATAATCACAAAATTTTAATTAAATTATGAAGAAATTATACTATTGGATTTATAAATAGTGTTTATTTCCTGGGATCCCGGGAAATTGTAAGATTTTCACACTTTTTGTATTCTCGGGAATGTTGGTTCCCGGGAACTACCATGCAGATACAAAAAATTATAATATATAATTAAATATAATCCTGAAGACTGTGCCAGAGTTATTTATCAAAGAATTTATTAATTTTGTTTTATTAAATTGAAATATTAGCCTATTCATAGATTTTTACTGTTTTGAAATAATTGGCAATTATTTTAAAAACAGATTTATTCATAAAAATTATGTAATTTTGTTTTGATTATGTATTTATTTTTATATTTCTCTTCTTATGCTGTCAAACAGTGGAAAATATATTTCGAGTAAAAAAGCCTGATTGATTTCTTGAAAATTTAATAATTAATGATGAAATTCTACGCTAGTTTTCTTTTTTCATCAGTTATATTGAAGACGTGATTTCTTAATGGTTAGAATATTCTATATTATCTTTAAAAATGCTTAGATTAGCAGTAGTAAATTCAGCTTCAATGGTTTGGAAAGTGTTTACTTCGAGGGAATTCTTTCGTTGAACACTTACAAGATTAACCTGGGGAAATTTTTATCAATAGGAAGAACAGAGTATCACATACGTACACATGCACAAAAAAAAGTTCTAATGAAAAAAGAACCCTATAAATAAATCTTTGCCTGATTTAAAAGCATCTTCAATAAAACTGTTGTCTAGTAACCAGGTAAATACTTATCTATAAAGATGTTTTCCTTGTTATTGACTTAGGTTAACATCCTTTTGCAAAAGTAAAGCTTGTTGAACAAAAATGTAAAAGTAGATTTCGAAAAATGCATCAAACAGATTTTATGGACTGAATATCTATCCAAACGGATAGTTCAATGAACCTAATATAAAGAGAATTTTAAATATTTTGAAGAAAGACATGGACTACAGATGGATTATGAATCCAGATTGCAATAAATTAAACATTGATTTTATTTAATACTTTTTTATATAATTTCTATAAAATCATCTATAACTGATATTTAGGTAAAAATCACTATTTGGATAGATTTAAAAAAATAACAAGCAGTTTCGGAAAGAATTAAAATCGCATGTTTTCCGAAATGTGCCTTTTATTTTCGAATGATTAAAATTAGAATATATATCATCAAATTTATTTTCAGTGGCATAACATTATGCCTGAATGTCATAAAAATCTATCAAATACTTTGATAGCCTTATTGCCAATATTGTACTAATATAGTTATTAATATTAGTATATACTAATTGGTATACGCAATGCTGCTTGGACAATTGTATTTACAATTAGTTTATATAAATAATAACCTAAGTATATTTCGTTTCAAAAACTACAGGAGCAAATGTAGATAAGCCATACGTTATCACGGTATTACTTAATACTTAGCGTCATCTATTGTTGATAATATAAAATAAGATTTTGATAAATAAAAAATGCAATTCTGTAGGATTAAACGATCTTACAGACTTAAACGATGCGGTGTCTAAATGACTTTAAAAGTAGGACATTACCGCGATGTCCTGTCATTTTAACAAATTTCATGAAAATCTACTGATTAGTTCAAAAGTTATTAATGGGGTCATACAGCAGCCATGATGATGTGCTTGTAAGCCTTATTTTTATTTGAAAAGTCAGCTAAAAAGATAATTTTATTTTTTAAAACAAGGAATTATATCTGCTATAATCTGCAGAAAATAAGCTTGTTAAGAAAAATGAAAATTAATATGAGCAAGCAAACAGTTTTCTTTTTCTTGTATAATTTAGCGTATTCATTTGGCAATCCCCATTTTTGTAATCTTTACAGCTACTTAGAAGAGCTGTATACATATATAGGCCTACATAAGATACTGTACATGTATATATAAGGTACTGTATACATAAGATGATCATATTTCAAAGATTCAATTTTGGGAAATCATTTCTTGTATTTTAACATAATGCAAAATAAATTTTAAATACACTGACGGAAAAAAAAAATCCCAACACCAAGAAAAAATTATTGTAGAGTAATCCATTTCTTGTATTTTAACATAATGCAAAATAAATTTTAAATATATTATATGCTTCCAAAATAAAACTACGGTTTAAAATTCAAGTTCATTGTTTTATGAATGAAATTTGAGACTTTTTCAGTTTTGATCAGGACAAGAGATCTCACCACTTATATTGAAGATTGTCCCGAAAAATTCGGAATATAATATCACCATGCATATATAGTATTATTTGAAGATTAACTATTAAACAAAAATATATGATATTAAATATCATGAACTATGCATTTTATGCCCAAAAACAGTACAGTACATTCAAATTATAAGTTGAATATTAAAAATGCGACTATAGTTGATAGTCAAACAGTTTAACGACTTTTCGAAACAAACCTAAGACGACGTCGATAGTAAACTGATAACGATAATATTTCGTTTTAATTAATCAATGAAAAATTTATTAAAATTATAAATGAAATTTTTTTAACTTCAATTAAAATTTCATTAAAGAACGAAAATTTCGTATAGACAGTTTAAAATATTGATTAATTTTTGTACATTTTAATATTTACGTAATAGAAGTTTGTAACTCAAGAAACATTTAAAATAACGTATTTATGGATTAGTTAATAAACAATCTTATTAATTGCGGGATTCATAGCAGTAATGATGCATAAAATATAAAAGTATGGTACTGTATTATTCTTAATTACGTCTATTATTATATCTGTTCTTAATGTTAGTCAATATAATCGCGGGTGTAATCATTAGATAAATGAAATTCTACCCAAAGCTATCTTAAGTCCTATCTGAGTCCTGAAGCAAAAAAAAAAAAAAAATGGCTACCCAAAGCTATCTTAAGTCCTATCTGAGTCCTGAAGCAAAAAAAAAAAGGATCCTTTTTAAATTATTTTAAGGAGTTTAAAAAATAAAACTTTCGCGCCAATCTCTGTCGCTATACTTCTGCATTCTACTTAAGTATTTTTCCTCTCATCACGATATAATAAGAAAATTTGCCCCGCAGCATTGCCCATGGCAAAAGATAGCTCCATGCAGACTTAATTGCTAGTTAAAGTTGTGATAGACGTACAATAAATAAATTTTTTAATAAAACTGTTATTACACAATTCCCACTTAATCTATTATAAATGTTTATTTGAAATAATAATTACTTTTATAATTATTATAGAATTTACAAAGTCTTAATATACCTAGAGCAATATTGAATAAGAATTTGTTATTGTACTGTTCCACAAGTAAATAGTTTATATTATAAATCTTATATAGTATATGAAATAAATAGATAAATCATACATATAATCATCTTATTTGTAGAGCACAATAGACATATTGCCTAGAGCCAAAGACATTTTTAAAAAAATCTACAAAGTGCTCAAGAAATATATAATAAATGAAACCATTTTATGATTCGAAAACAGTAAAATTAAAGTATATGAAAAAATATCGAATGCAAGAGTGACGTATGAAGTTATTAAGATGTCTTTTAGGGCCTATATATATGTTACCGTCAAAACCCGAAATTAGTTAAAACTCGATTTCCTTAGTTGAAACTAGTTTTAACAAAGCCCGTTCGTGAATACTAGTATTAACTAGTCAATACTAGAATTCACTAACTTGTAAGACATTTTAGTGAATTCTAGTATTGGCTAAATAAAGCAATTATTTACAGTTTTTACTAGTTAAAAGTAGATAGTTAAAGACGTTTCGATTTGTTCAGTTTATGAAAAACCAAGCTTTTCATTCTAGAATAAAACAGTCGTCCTATCGAGTCATGTTCGGGTTAGACCCAAGAGAGGACTCACGACTTCAACATTCCCTTCAGATGTTCTCGAAAACATTGAAGATGAGGACGAACTTCAGAGAGTCATCGAGATGAATGCGCAACAGAATGAAACTGAGATCCTTGCTGAAGAAGAGCATGAGGCTGATCCTAGTGGAATTTACATCATATCAGCCAGGAGAGAAGCTTACAAAAAGATGTCTAAACAGGCAAGAAAATGAAATGTATCTCCTATGCCCCCCATCCCCCTGTTGAAGTAAGAGTTAATATAGTAAACTTTATTGTGTAAAATTTTTACTGAAAATCTTCTTCGAAATGACTTCGCCGTTTACTTCAATACAATATTAAAATTCTACATTAAATCATATATTACATTAAATTTGTTTTTCCGGATTTTCCTCCTTAACATACAGTGTTGAATATCAATTATGCGGCATATTATTGTTGTGGTTTTTATTTATAGATAAGATTTTGAAAATTTGGTAACAAATTCAAGATAGATGTAAGTAGTATTATAATGCCAAATATATTAAACTTGGATCAGAGATTTGGGAAATTTTAGAAGATTAAAACTCTTAATTAATAATTTAAAATTATTTCTTATATTTTATTCAATTTCATTTATTATTGAATTCTGAAGTAGCCAGAATAAATTTGAACTCGTATTAGTTAAAACAATAATTTAGGAATGGATCAAAAACTTATTTTTTGCATAAAGTGTTGATTCATAGGCTGTTTAAAAATTTGTAATACGATTTATGGTATTTTGCAAACGTGTAATTTAGATTTTAAAATGTCTATTATTAATTAAATTCCAAGATACTAACAATAAATATAACTTTTTAGTTAAAATTATTTCAAAAATTACTTTAAAAATTTTCTTACAGTAATATCAATAAAACAAAAATGAGAAGAAAAATTTTACTATTACAGTATTACTATTGAACTCGCAGACATCTTAAGTCCCAATTCTACGACTTCGGTAGAATCGCGAATCATAGATTTAATAAAAACATTGACATCAATATATTATATTCTAGAAAATTGTTTGTAAAGAAAATACAAGCAATAAAAGAAATTAATTAATATACAATATAAATATTTATTTTAATTAATTAATTATTATGCCCATTAATTCAAATGGACTGTTTATCGATTGTGTTATTTTTCATTCAAATTTACTACACCGTTTAAAAATTGATGAAATTTATTCAATTAGATTATGAATAAGTTCATAAATATGTATAGCGGCACGATAGCATATAAATTATGCACAATTTTAAATACTATAATTTTAAAAACATGTATAACCGCGAAATATCTGAGAGTGCTGTTTATTATTTGCATAATAATTTCGTGCGTCGTTTATTATAAGGCTGTTTATTTGAATAACTTCCATATAGTATCCCGTGATGATTTTATAGGTAAAATCATCACGGGATACTACGCTACTTACAGATCCCATCACAAACATTCATTTTGATCACTGAAAGAATATACTCGAAAGTAGAACGTTTTGGTCAAACTAGTGACCATCTTCAGCTACTAACACACAGAATACAGAGGTATAAACGTATACGTTTATACCTCTGTATTTTGTATAGTAATTGAAGAATGATCATTTTGAAAATAATAAGCAGTTTGAATTTTTATATTTATAAACATTCATTTATTATAGCATTTAGAATCCATTGTTTCCAATTTGAACGTCGACTTAACCGGCATATTTTATCAGGATGATGTCATTATTGCAATAATGGTCGTCATTGTGACATCATCTCCATTGTTATTCCATCATGACGTCTTGCATCAATTGTGACTGAATTATAAACTTTATAGATATACAATTGACAATGAACCATGCAGAAATATTATTTTGCAAGAATTATTCATTTATTTTAGTATTTCATTTTTGTGTTTAATCTAATGTTGATCTAATCAGTACATATATTATATCATAATTCAATTAATGTGACGATGTGGCATCGTAGTGGAGTCATTACCAATACTGTTTTGTGATTCCATGAATTGTTACATCGCGATGATGCCACGCAGGTAGGATTACGATATCATCCTGAATTCAAACGTTATTCTGAAGAATTTAAATTGTGTGCCACCCAAAATATCCCACACTTTTTGGCGAACTCGATTCAAGGTAGCCTCTGTTAATCGCAGAACTGCGGAAAGTCTTCATGTAAATTTGGTTTCGAGAGGATAAAAGGAAGGGGAGTCTGCAGAACAGATAGACAGATAAACATTGCATTTTATATATAGAGATAGATATGTAATTATCCTATACCGTAACTTAGTAACTTGTCTTAAATTTTTAATTCAGTAATCTATATATAAACAGATAGATAATATATATCTGTTTGTTCCGTAAAGAATCCTGCACTGTTTAATTCCCTCAGGACCAAATTTGGTCGTGGAGAACTTCTGGCAGCTCCGCAGGTAAGATAGGGTGCTTTGGGTCGAGATCAGCCCCAGGGGTGGGCATTTTGGGGTGGAAACGAAAATTCCTTCATTCAAATCCTTGAGTCATGTCCGAATTCGGGATGACATCACAGTCCAGCGACATAACGATGATGCAACAATGGCTGACGTTACAAAAGTAAGTGACGTCACTGCCGCTACTATGTGGCGTCATCGTGATTAATCAACTGATTTCAAATGCTATAATAAATGAATTATAAGGTAAAATGATTTTGTTCGAATTCGGGATGTTATCACAACATTCCATGATGTCATCATGACTCATCAAATATATGACATCACACCTCGATGACATCATTTAAGCACTCCGATAATATTGATAAATAAATGATCTCGCGATTTTAAACTTTAATAAATTCAGGAAGAACAAATAATTTCCACGTATTGTAATTCAATTAATCTGTTGCTAATATAACATTCAATAAATATGAGGTTCGAAATCAATGCATGAAATAATTTTCCAATTAAAAAAAATTCTTCCTGGGGATAATACAACGAAGATCGATAAAATGATAAAGTTTCGGTAGTATAGTACGCAATATCACAACATTACGAATTTCAAATTCCTCCAAGTAAATCTTTTTTTTTTTTTTTAATCGAAGAGAGAAAAGACGTATAGACTCATGAATCTTCTGGAAAATATGAGGATTGCATTAAAGAACAACTGAAAAAAAAACTATAGAAGAAACCAACATGCAAATAATCGATACCAAGTTTTTCTAATACAGTATATTGTGGATGTTTTCAAACTATGCCCGGGCAATGCCAAGCACAGTTTGCTAGTCCTGTTTATTTTATATTCTTTGATATTCTATATCATGTTTGAAAAATACTACTTAACAAAAAAATTTAATTACTGCCATTATTCTAATAAACTTGACTGATTAATAAATATGCATAAGAAAATAATTTGATTTATATCAACATAATATATATAATTAATAGAAATTCATTGAATTATAAAGATTTTATTGATTATAATTTTAAGAATTATATGAAATAAAAAAAAAATCTAATTTTAATACTGTGATTTTGTGATAATTGAATTCATAAATTTAGCCTTAGAAACTGGCAATATGTTTCTATTCATTAACTATCTGACAATAACAAATAATAAGTTATTTTTTTATTTTTGAATACTGTAATTTTAAATGAAACAATAAATAGTATGATCACTAGAATCTATATAAAAAATTGCATCGATATATTATCTGTTGCATTGATCGGTTGTATGCTCCACATAGGCTACCGCATCGTTTGATCCTTCCGGACTAAACTGTGATGAAAATCATTTCATGTTTAACATTAATAGATACTTTAATCTGATGGTCCTAAGTCAAGACCTTCTCAAGGTAAAGCGTTTTAGGAATGGAACGAAAATGTCTTCATTTAAATCCTTCAGATTTTTGTTTGAATTCGTGATGACATCATAATCATGCTGGTATGACATCATCGCGACTTAACAATAACTGACGACATCACGGATTTGATAAGAAAGTTAACACGATGTCACGATGACGACACATTGTATGATGTCACGATGACATCATGTCGCATGATAATTGACATTGTTGACATGTGATATTCCGGTTAAAGTTAAAATTGGACACAAAAATCCATGGATGCCAAATGCTATAAATGAATAATATGGCAAATTGATATTTTTTCACGATTCATTGTTAAAAACTAATATCCATAAAAGTTCACAATTGAATGACAATTTATGTATGGCGTCACCAAAACATAATATGTTGATTAAATCAACATTAGAATTGTACACAAAATGCCAATAGATTTCAAATATTATAATATATGAATTTTACAAGATAGTAAAACGATACAGTACTTCATTTTTGTCACTCATTATCAACTTATTATCCATCCTTCAGATTTCCAATTGATCCTACCATGGATATTGTTCAGCCTGTGGTAGACTCTAAATGGCCACCACCAAAAGTGTAACCTAATCTGTAAATTCACTTAAACTAATTGAAAATTTTTAAATTCTATCCGCTTTTTTAAGATATTAATGTCATGATGGCGTAAGAGTTGTCATATAAATTGTATTATGTATATGAAATTAAATTCAAGGAATTTGGGTGATGTAACAATGAGTGGTGTTATAATGATGGCACGTCGTCTTGATGATGAAAACATCGTGATATAATATACAATATTGGTAAAATTAGCATTCAAATTGGAAACAAAAAGCCAATGAATGATAAATGAATGTTTAAAAGTGGCGGCCCCCAAAAATATCCCGTGTGGTTCAGTAGCTTAATTTACACTAACCTAATTTATAAATTAATTTAAAATTTTTTTATTATTAGCCAGGGTGCCGACGTCATAATGGGTAAGAGTTGTCACAAGCTGCATTATTTACCTGAAATTCCCGATCAATGCCAGATAACCTGGATAATTGATTATAAATGTGAGAGATTCGCATAAACTCTTTGCAATACTCCAAGAGATTTTTTTTACTATTTGTAAGGACAATGAGTCAAAAACATGAATAAATATAAAAAAACTTAGAGTTTAATATGTAAACGACAGTATTAATATTTAACACGTGTTTATTGTCATGTGTTCAGATTTTTAAACAAAATAACTATTTGAGCAGATTAATTCATAGTTTTACATTAAACAAGTTACAATACATGCGTATTGTAGGCTACCTGAAATTCCCGATCAATGCCAGATAACCTGGATAATTGATTATAAATGTGAGAGATTCGCATAAACTCTTTGCAATACTCCAAGAGATTTTTTTTACCCTTTGTAAGGACAATGAGTCAAAAACATGAATAAATATAAAAAAAAAACTTATGTAAACGACAGTATTAATATTTAACACGTGTTTACTGTCATGTGTTCAGATTTTTAAACAAAATAGCTATTTGAGCAGATTAATTCATAGTTTTACATTAAACAAGTTACAATACATGCGTATTGTAGTGATATTGGATTTACACTAAACAGTAATCAATACTGCTCGGATTTTCATATTCATCAGAGAAATTCGTAGATTTAAAATTAATTATCGTTTACACACATACTGTATAAACAAAAATAAAATAAAGGAATATAAAATTCTAAAGATTTATTTGAAAATCTATAAAAATAACGTAACTAGCCAAAGATGTAATTACAAGAAAAATATTCTATCTATTCTTTTCACAAAAGTGCTTGACAATCTTTGACAAAATTTCATCACGACATTCTGTTAATCATTTTGTTCCATGCTAATCGGCCTCTAACGTTTCTAACTAATTTATGCTAACAGACCCCATTACACAAATAGAACAATTCATATCTGCTTTGAATGTCACATCTATTAAGAATACAATAGGATGATTATGATAGAATTCAGAGATCTCTCCGGAATCTGGTTATTATTAGAATTCGGAGCTTACTTCACGAATTTTATCGATAACTAACAATTCAGAATTATCAAATTCTAACAACTAACAATTCAGAACTACTCTTTTACTTTTATACTGTATTTTAGAAAATATAATTTCCAAACTTATATGGGAGAAGCTATGTAAAAATATTCAACCGTATGATAAATTTAATTGAAGCAAATCATAATTCAAGAATTATAAATTAAGCTTAACTTCTATTATAGATATCGTATGCATTATACACATTTCAGTAAAAAAATAAATAAATAAATGCTTACAAAAAATACACTTTCCAATTCGTTTATTATTGTAAATCTTTTGAATATTAATAAAATTAATTTCAGCACAAAAGTAGGAAATTAACGTAACTTTATTGAGATAACGTTTTCAGCTATTCTATAGCCATCGTCAATCAAACGTATTAGTGTGTTCTATTAATTGAATACAATTTAACCTTCAGCCTGGAAATGGCTTATGAAGAAAAGTCCACGATCCTAATTTTGTCACTTTTATTTGTACTTTATTTATTTATTCATTTTGTATATTTATTTTTATTATTTTTTCTTATTTTTATTTACTAAAATTTAACATTTATATATTTATTTATATTTAATTTAAATTTTAATATTTTGTACTGCAATTTGTATTTATTTTTTTTTAATTGTATTCAATTAATAGAACACACTAATACGTTTGACTGACGATGGCTATAGAATAGCTGAAAACGTTAGTTAATATTTTGTACTGCAATTTGTATTTTTTTTTTAAATTGTATTCAATTAATAGAACACACTAATACGTTTGATTGACGATGGCTATAGAATAGCTGAAAACGTTATCTCAATAAAGTTACGTTAATTTCCTACTTTTGTGCTGAAATTCATTTTATTAATCATCAATAGTAGGATGCATTATTATACTTTTGAATATTGTATTATTGATGAATAAATAATCAGAATAAAATTTTTATTCTGAAAAAATATATATATTTTTTAGCATAAAGCAATACAAGTGATAAATAGCAATACAGCATAAAGCATATAAGTGATAAATTGATATCGCTTTTTATATTCTATGCTATTTAGACACTATTTAAATTTTCCATAACTTTTAAAGAATATACTTTGATTTTTCCTTCGTGACATTTTTCTGAATTTTTTGCTCCAATGAAGTTTGAGAACACTTATCTCTGTTAATATTCCTCATTGCAAGTACAGTATAGTAAAATTCTAGTTTCATTATTATCATTCGAGGATTTTTTGCTTTTCTTTTAAACGTTTAATATCAAAGTTCACGAATACTTGTTTTATTAAAAATGAAATTGTTTTTACTAGCATGACATTTTCAATTCTGTTTCAGTTCATATTTCAATGTCATTTTTTAAAAAACTTAATTATTCATACAAGCAAGAATTATTTTAATATAAGAATGGGAAAAATCACCATTATGTATACAGTATTTATTATTAATAAAAAATTAATGTTTTATAGAGCATTTAATTTAATTATAAATATAACCATAATTAAAATAAATAAATCTTCTGGAAGTTTTTAATGATCACAAGGGAAATATTTTAATTATAAATTACATATGAAATATTTAAATAGAGATTTAAAGAAAAAGTATTTTTAATAAAAAGTGAAACTGAAGTATCTATTAAATATTAAACATGAAATGATATCTGACATGTCAAAGTCGTCAAACTTTTTTATAAGCTAGAAAAGAACGATTTTTTATATACTTTTCTAAATTTTATGATCTCTTATTGGATTTAAAAAAATGCCAAAATCTATATTCTTTGAAAAAATTCCCATATATATAAAATTTAGTTAAAATATGTGGTTACGAGCCAGTTACTTTTTCTTTAATATTAAAAGAAATTTTAACAGAATGCTTTAAATTCCAAAGCTTGAATTATTTAAGTAGATAAAAATAAATTTTTGTCATCTTAGATGAATAGTTAGAAGTATTTGAATTATATATACTGCATATAATCTTTTTGAAAATTTGGAAACAGTTGAAAAATGTTTCAATTCAGTTATTAGAAATATTATTTCATTTACTGTATTCTAAACAGAATAAAATAATTTAATCAGAAAAGTGACAATTATTTTATTATTAATATAATTTTTTTCATAATGAAGAAATTATACAAAATATGCCAAAAACTTGAAAGACAACATCTGAATAGACACTAATAATTATATATAAAATATTGATTATGATTATAATACACTTAATTAAGAAGTATTTGAACACGAAGAATACACTTTAAATATCTTTTCTATTTTCAAACATGCAATTTATTATTGTACTTATTATTTTTAAACAAGAAGTTCCAGAAAGAACGAAAATTGCCTACTTTATCATTTATTTAGCATTTGGAATTCATTAGTTTTGTTTTTATAATTTTACCAGCATAAATGTTACGATGACGTCATAGTGACGGCACGTATTTTTACATGATCGCAGCGTCATAAATTATTAGATTTTGTTGCGTCATTAATTGTTACGTCATGATTTCGTCATATCGAGACTGTGATTAAAGGATGTGGCAGGAAGTGCCCTTTAATCTTCGGACCACCAACCGTTTCACTTAACCTGCTCTAATAGATAATCGTCATCGGAGGAAAAAGCTCGAGCTATAGCCTCCATATTATTAAGTGAAGAAGAAGAAGAAGTGCCCTTTAATCGCAGATCATCACCACTAAATTTCGTGAAAATCTAGTAATTAATTCAAATTTACAGGCGGCCGATTAATCACAGATCATCACCACTAAATTTTGTGAAAATCTAGTAATTAATTCAAATTTACAGGCGGCCGGATGGCTGAGTGGTAACGCTGTTGGCGTGCCATGCAGGAGGAGGGTTCGGTGCCCCTATCTCCTGAAAAGCTTTTCGAGGTGCTGAGCCCGGCCAGTGATCCCCATCCTTCACTATCCAGTCCCCCTCTACGGGTGTAGCCTGTGACTGGAACTGGTCCCGCCCCTTAGTAATCTCCCTGATTGGAAAAGGGCGTAAAATATGCAAAAAAAAGTTCAAGTGGTGGACAGACAGCAGACATTACACAATCTTATAAGCCTCCATTTCCTTCGGAAAGTAGACTAAAAATTGCCTACTTTATTTTTAGCTTAATTTTCAAAGGAAATGGAGGCTTATAAGATCGAAAAATGTTCGTATGTATATTTGTTGACTACTGTGTGTGTTTCTGTTGCTGTCTTCGGTATTTCCCCAATAATAGCTATTGAACAAATTTAACAGATTTTCATGAAATTCAGTAGAGATATTCTATTATTAAAGGACTCGACCAGCATCCTTTAATCTTGTAGGATCGATTAATCCTGCTGGATAGAATTTCATTTTTATCATAATTTTAGTTTATGTTATTGCTAATAGATGGCGCTAAGTATTAGCGGTGTAGAGTTAATATATTGCTTACCTGATTTCTTAACACAGCACCGTGTGTATTTCAATATGCATCAATGATACTACCACAATCCAATTATGATATCGTTATGATGTAATAATGGATTATATCATCAAGCATCGTCAATTTTGATGTCATGGTAACGTAAAAATAGATGATATCAAGGTGAAGTCATAATATCAACATTATGATGTCATCATAGCATCTGTGCTGGTTAAATGAGCATTAAAATTACATATAAAATCAATGGACTCCAAATGATAAATAAATGAAAAATAAATGATATCTTCGGAAATTAGGCAATTTTAATTATTTCTGGAACTTCTTGTTCATTTATTTATCATTTGGAATCTATTGGTTTTCTGTGTCCAATTTTATTGCTAATTTTACGACGTAGCAATCACGGTGACGTCATGTCGCGAGATAAGACGTCATTATTACATTATGCACGGTTGCGTCATCATGATGTCATAAATTATCGATGTTTTGTGACATCATCTGTTATTACGTCTTGATTACACCATATCGAAACTGTGGCGTATTGTTATATATTGAAATACACGATGCTGTATTAAGAAATCAAGTAAGTCATATATTATCCCTACACTGTTAACACTTAGCGTCATCTATTAACACTAATATAAATTAAAATTAAAATTAAAGTAAAATTTTATCCTGCAGGAATTATTCAACTTATAGGATTAAAGGATGCGGCATTGAGGTGTCTTTTAATGGCAAAACATACCTACTGAATTTCATGAAAATCTGTTGAATAGTTTAAAAGTTATTAATGGGTACACACAGACAGATAGGCCCCATTATAAGACTCCATTTACTTCGGAAAGTAGGCTAAAAATTAAATTTGTTTTCTTTCCGATTGCTTTTGTATTTAGTTTATAATCTATTGCTTTTTATAAAGTGGATAAATTTATACATTAGTAATCAAATATATATTAATTTGATCATATTTACAAATTTGTGCAAACAATATCGCTGAAATTATTCATTTTTCTTTATAATTAAAAATGATTTTAAAAAAATGAAAATAATGATAAATAAACATGTAATTTATCTTTATGAAAAAGATTTTGATGCACAGTATTAAGGAAAAGAAATATTTTCTATAAATCTTAAATTTAGGTCACACATAAATTTTATGTGACTATTGCATTAAGATCGAAATGCATTTAATCAATTCCTATTTGCTTTAAACTTGGTCAGAAAATGTTGCAACTGAAAATAGATGATGTGGAGGAATATATTGATCGGAAATATCGAAAAAAAAATGCTAAATTATTTCTCTACGCTATCCCAACTTTCTATAAATTTGATCAACAATTCATGTTGGAAACTGAAAGTCCTTGACTGATATATAAAACAATAAAGAGATTTTTTTATAAATCAAAAAAATGAAATCGAGTACAAAAAAAATACTTCTAGAGAAAAATATAGGCAAGGTCAGTTTACATAAATTATAAATATTAATAACAAATATTTATAATTTTCGACATATTGAAAATTGTCGCTATTCTGCATTATCCAAACGCATAACAGCATCAACAGGAACCGCAACACCATCAATCGATAATTCTTCTAAGCTATCTTCCACTACACTTTTCTTTTATTCTTCACTTTTTAAGAATATTGTGTGTGGTACAAAGAATAAATGTATCAAATTTCTTCAAATTTTTACTTCTTTTAATCGGCATTTTATTCTTCAATACTCGTCTCGGTTTTCAATAACAAAATATCGTGTTTATTGATTGATTCTACTCTAATGTCAATCAGTGATTCACTAACATTTTTCTGTCGTGATTTTTTTTTTCCTTTGATAGAAAACGGAAAAGTGAAAGCATTTCGAAGGAACTACTCCATTATAAGCTCTTTTACCATTATAATTCCTACACGCGTATGTACTCTATATAAGATAAATTGTATTTTTACTTTAACTTGTTTTATGCACTGAGGCAAGATAGATTTTTCATTGAGTGAATTTTTCAGAACATAAACTTAATATTGTCGAGAATGAAAAATATAAAAGAATAAGAATATTTTTATACAATATTGCATAAAAGTGAGGCCAATGCATTCTTTTTACTGTAATATGCAATAATAAATTTTTAAAATGAATTTTGCAAGGATATACTGTATATCTGTTTATGCATTTTAAAGATTTTATAATTGTTAGAAGAAAACATTTCTTTAATACTGTTACTGAAAATATTTTAGTAAACATTCTTTAGAATAATATATCAAAAAAAAAATATCATTTATTTATTTATTTAAAAATTAAATAAATAAAATTATAAGCAATATTCTACGAATTTTTATAACGAAAATTAAAATATTTTACGTAAGTTACCATTATTATTATTATTGAATTTTAACATGGATTAAAATACTATACTACTTGTATTGATTATTTAATATTGATTGAAATATTTGATTTACTTAAGACGTGTTTGAATATTTTAAAATAAAATTTAAGATATTTATTTTTAATAAAATCATTAATTAATTTATAGTCGAGAACAAAATTTTACATAAATTTATTTTAAAATTATAAAAGATAAGAGAAATCGATTTAAATTTGCTTAATTAAATAATCATTATAATTCAATTGCAATTATATAATACTGTGCTCATTAAAAGATTTTTAAGGCGCATAATTATTCTTAAATTTTATATATAGAATAATTATTTTAAAAATTATTTTTTAAAACTAACAACACAATAAAGTTATATAAACGAACCAAGTAAAACTTAGCTTTATTATTATGAATTAATATTAAATTTATTCAGAGAAATTATTATTGAGTGGCATTAATAGCACACTTTAAATGATTTTCTAAGCTTTATAAATTATGTAATTATTTAAACTGTAATGATTATATTTATTGTAAAATGATTAATAATGATCTGTATCATATTTCACAAGATAATAAATCAATAACGAAGAAAAATCAACTTTAGTTCTGCAAATGAAAAAAATGTATAAACTATAATAAAATTTGTTAATTTTTTAAAAAATATTTATAAAATGAAAGGAATAAAATATTTATATCAACAATAACTCCTCTTCAAGGAAAATATATATAAAAAAGAAGACAATATATGAATAAAATGTCATATTTTAACTGGGCATATTTTGATATTTGCAAGATAGCGATCGAAAGATTTTATGAATTAATTAATCGGGAAAAAATAGAGGATTTTTATAAAGAAATTCGGCAGTCATTTAAATTGTTTGAGAAATTATGTTTAAAAAAAAATGTCGAAAAAAAAGATAAAAACCTACCTTGTTTTTTCTGTTATAAAAGATTGGCACTTGTTAAAATAAAAATCAACGATTCAACAAAATCCTGGCAAGTCACTTTCGATGTTCCTAAGAGTTGTCGCACCCCGCAAAGATACAGGGTAACAAACAATATTAAACACGATTTTCTGTACCATGTCGATGGTGTTGTTTATTACTAAGTTATTCCAAGTCGGACGAACAACTAATATACGTGTTTTTCTTTCATAATATGTCATTGCGTTCTCAAGCATAATCTCCCATAACTGTGAGACAGAAAGCTCTACTAAGCTTCAAAAGGTTAGAGCTACATAGGAGAAATGAAACAGTGGATAGAGAGAACCGTGCCCCTACAGCGCAAACTCCCTCTTTTGGTCGATAATGGAAACTGTTGGGATGCTGAGTGGGTTGGATGATGGAATTTTCGATCATTACGTACAAGAAAATCTAGGCTTGTAAAATGGAAAAGCTAAAACTTCAGTAAATGAAATTTGATACATCGGTAATCGAGATCATACGTCTAATAATTTTTATTTTAAGAGGGCATCAAAATTGAATCAAACTCTGATTTTTCTTATATAAAGTCAAATTTTTATATACTTCAATAACAATTATGTGTATAAATTCTTCAGATATACGAAATATCAAAATATTTTTGAAAATTATTATAGAAAGACAGATAAAAGAAAAAGTACTTACATCAAACGAATTGCATCATAATTTTTAGGATACATAAATGACAACTTTTGTTATTGTTGTATTTTTTTTAATTGTCTTTCGTTAAAAGACATTTAAAAATTAAAAAAAAATCTTTTTTTTTTTTTTTTCGAGTTACGTAACATAAATCAAAGATTTTTTTTTTTTTTTTTTTTTTTGTAGGAAGATTGCTAAAAGCAAAGAAAATTATATCAGTTAATCCCTATTGCGAAAAGTTTAGGTCAAAAAAGGTAAAATAGCTATTATTATATCCTTAAATAATCTTTACCTTGAACCTTATCCAAAACCGAAGATAACAAATTTTTAAACTCGAATCAAAAATTTCTCTCTTTCGACTTTATTAATATTAAAATTTATTAATAAAAAATTGAATTTCTTATCAAATTTCAAATTAATATTGACAACATAATATATGTAGTAAAATAAGATTATTAAATAATTAATAATATTATATAAAATT